>VDFB02346414.1:0-31837 GCA_007258455.2 Sequoia sempervirens
TTTGATTCAGATATGGGCCTATTTTTTAAAAAATCACATAATCACATTTGGTTAGCACATGTTTCAAAGTCAAGTGAATCAAACACTTGGATAATGTTAGACTCTCTCTTAACTATTTAATGATGTAATTCTTTCACATTTTGACTATGTTAAGGCTTTCATCTTTAATTTCTTTTGTTTATGTGTCTATTTTTTGTCAAAAACCAATATTTGGTATTTTTTACTTTATTTTTTAACTGTTCATTAAAATTTCAAATAAATTACATTTTTATAAACTAGATTGCATTCTACACATATTAAAAAAAAAATATTTTCGATTAGTTTCCAAAAATTATAGGGGTATCATGGCCAAATTTCCTTTTTTAGGATGTGTCCACTTTGAATTTTTCAAAAAAAGTATATATTAATTAAAAAATTATCAAAAAAATTGAGCATAAACTACATGTTGTTAGCTAATTTTTCACCAAATAATTTTTAAAAATACCAAAAAAAAGTTAACCTTTTGAGGGAGCCACAACAGACATTATGTTATTTTTTTTGACAAAGAAAACACCAATTTCTATGGCTCCCTTTTTTGAACCCCTTAATATCTACCATTTTAAAAAAAAAAGGAGTTTAGAAAGTACACTCAGAGCACTAGGACCCTTTTTTTTGTTGCATCTTAAAATTTTGAGTGTAAATATCCTCAATTTATCATCCAAGGTCAGTATTTCTTGATTTCAGAAGAAGAAAAAAAGTGGCCACTTAAGACCCCTTTTTGGTCCCCCATGTTTCTGCACTTACCCTAGAATCAATTGGATCTAGTGCTTCAACACACTGAATACTTGTAATTGGCCCAAAATCAATCTACTAAACCTTGTGGATCAGCTCTAACCCTTATAGTGTCAAGTATTCCCTCATGGTTAGCTTCGTGAACTTTCCATAAATTCTTATTAAGTGGCCTACCATGATATTTAATCAATTGAATATTTGTTGCAAAAACAAGTTTAGATTAATAAATAATATGCATAGGTGTGTCAAATTCCATGAAAAACAAAACATATGATTTTACAATAGGGTACCTTCTAAGACATGTTCCTGTGACAACAACATAGACTATTAGGTAGTCAAGACCCTCTCTATCAATGATTGTGGTAGTCAATTTTTTTATCCCCTCTATACAACGAAACAAAATATATTTTTTCCTTCTTTATTATTATCATCCACAATAACTACATACACATGACTTGAATTTTATTGAGTGAATAAATTAATTCCAAAAACCATGTAAGGGTATGTGCAGGATCATCATGGAAAAAACAGACCCTGAAGTGGGAAAAAATTCAGAAAAAATAGAGCTAGGCAACTTGACGTAAAAAATTGAATAAGTTATCTATATTATTTCAAAAATATGTAAGAATAGAATTTGTATCAAATTGAATATAGTTTATAAACTACTAGGTTTATTTTTTATTTTTTAAAATCTATTTGGTGAAAATTTAAAGTTTCAATGCAGCAGTACTTAAATTTAAGGGAAAAAATAAGAAGTAGGTGTCTATTTGACCACCCTAACCACAATAAAATGATAATATTTTTTTATAAGATTTTAGATATAAGTGTAAGATTCATGTCTTGATGTGATGCATATTTTTTAATTTTTTCCAAGTAAATAATTAATTATGAATTTTTATTACAACTTTTAAAAAATATAAAAAATCGTGATGTCCTAATCAATCTTTAACTTACCGTAAATTCATGAAATTCAATTTTTATTCTTTTTAATCTTATATTATGTGAAGCATAGAATGTGACACATGTTTGATTCAAAAATGTGATACCATTTGAAAGCTGCTTATAAATGTTTTTTCACTAGCCTATCAATCAGACTTTAGTCGTGAATTCAAAATAGAAATGAATAATACAATTATTTATTAAATTTAAAGTGTTACAATTTATATTGGTGGAAAGTTGAGAATCTCTTTAAAACCCTTTTCATTTCATCAATTTTGGGTAGAAAAAAAGTCATCAGCCACATACCCTACAGATACCCATCATATCACCACTTTTTGGCCCATCATGATCCTGCACATACCCGTAAAATGTAATAAAATGAATTAATTTTTTTATTTTAACTAATTAATGAATCACAATACCTAGCTTCACTAGGTTAGATACATGGTTGAAGTCCACTAATACATACATTTTTTTCAACTGTAGTGCTTCTAGAACTTGATATGTGTCAATCAAAACTAGAGGTCTACAAGACCATTCATCAACCCACTCTTTTTACTCACACATCACCTCAAGGATTTGGATCTTGCTTGCTTGAATGTGTTAGGACTAAAAGAGTTCTGACCCTTGTACTATTCATTTTCCAAGTCCAAAATTCATGTTATATCTTTTCCCAAGACATATTCCATCATACATGTATGTTTTTAGCCTAACTTATGTTTTTCTTGAGTACCACATTCCTGTAGGGTTGAGAAATATGTCAAAGAAGTCTCTTGCAGGGATGTGGGAGTTTATGATAGGGTTACCACACCACTACAATGAAGAAAGATATCATTTGTGGGCTAGTGGTAGGTAGAGCATGTCATCCAAGTGTTACCATAGTCCCATGATTAACTTTTTCAAGGCCCATGGTGTTGCAGTAGGAAGTAAGGCATGTACATCATCAAAGAGACTGACGTATATCGAGAGGAGATTTTTTTCGGTACCTTCAATGGAATAACCCAAAAAGTTGGAAAGTACACCATCAAATATAGGTAGGGCCCATGGATGTATCGAGGTGACAATGATGAAAACTCTCAAAAGATGAGAAAGATAAAACTTGTAGGATAAACCTCTCTCCCAAGAGAGAAGAAGAAGAGAGACCATATAGTCCCCCAATGTAGAATCTCCTACATTGTTGGTGAATGCTCGACACAATAAGTTGAAGATGATCCAAGATCAGAAAAAAATATTCCTCTCCTTAGGAAGAAAGATAACCAAGGATGTATGTAGGATATCTTCCCATTCCTAAAAGGAATATGAAGGAAGAATGATGAAAATGAATAAAGTCTCTAAACTTTGCTCAGTTGTCCCCATGTTAATGCCAAAAGATGTCACCATCACATCAGGTGTTCTAGGCCACAATGAAGAAGATGACAATCCAGGACCTAGTGGAGATAGATGTAGAACAAAATTCGAAGACAAAAGTATCTCCTTTGAAGACAAAGGTGCCTCCTGCAAATGTTTCTGAATAGTAGCCACAATCATGTGAAACTGTAAAGAATGATCATGTGGGTAAAGAACAAGAGGGTTGAAAGGTATCCCCTCAACATCTGAAAAAGTCAGAGCAACTTCATCAAAGAGAAGATGTATGAACTCAATTGTGTCCTCCAAGTCTGCAAGATAGGACTCACAAAATAAACCTGCAATGTCTGTCAAGTACTCATCCCAAGTAACTGTTTCTGGAAGACAATGAATGTCTTGTTGCACTGAACCAATAGAAGCCATGGATTTAGCAATACTAGTATCATCAAAAACTACAGGTGATGTAGGATATGGAGTATCAACACATGTCTCTTGAACCTCAATTGAAATAATACCAAGATTCACTCGACCATACTGAATCTCCTCAAAAATGTTCACACTAGAGAAAAAATATGAGAAGGTGTACAATCAAGATTGATGATCTATCTCCCCAACTGCAACAATATCTCTACTATGCAAATCAAGAATAATCACATAATCTGGTGTGAACTCAACACTCTTTCCTTCCCCACCATGTGTGATATGATAGATAGAAAGGATATTTGTTGAAAATGAAGGAACACAAAGGACATCATTGAATGGTCCTTTGTCTATGTCAATAGATCCTTTCCCACAAACACACATATATGTGTTGTTAGCCATTAGGATGTTTGGTGACAAAAAAGTTTCAAATGAAGAGAACATACTCTATGATGAAGCCATGTGATGTGAAGCTCCAAAATCAAGGATCCATCTACCTGACTTAGAATCTGCAACTGCAACAAGTGCTTTCCCCTTCTTTTTCTTTGACTTTGGCTTAGAAGATGATGATGAATCCTTTGAAATAGTTGAAGATAACTTGATTTTATTCTTTGCTAAAAGATTCTTCAACTCATCAATTTGTTTTAAATAACATTGATGTTTATCATGCCCAAATTTCTTGCAATATGCACATGTAGGCTTCTCCTCTTTAGATGATTCACCTTTTGAGGAAGAGGATTCAAATTCTTTCTATGGATTCTTCTTTTTGTTCTTGTATTTCTGATCACGATTCCTTGATTCTTTCTATACCTTAGGTTCACTAGCCACCAATGCTTGTGACTTGGAAACCTTGATGAGACCCATTTGAATTAGCTTCGCTTCCTCTTGGATTAGAAGATTTGAAAATGCATCAAATGTAGGTACAAAATATGTAGTTCTCATAGAAATCCTATTAGTGTGAAAGCCAAAAACAAACACGAAATACTCAAGACCAAGCTTGGATAACAAATTGAGAATCAATTGTAAATCCTCCTTAGTAATCTTGCAATCCTTTAGTTGTGTTCTTAGTTGCTTAATCTTGGAGATATAGTCTTGTATGTGGTTAAAAAAATTTAGATCAAGATTCAACATTTATCATTATCAATTTGATAACCCCTAATCTTATCAGTTTTACCATACAATTTTTCAAGAGTCTCCCAAGCCTCCTTAGGTTTCTTGCATGATTCAAGATGAAATTGTAAATCAAAAGAGACAAGTGAAAAAATGTAACCAAGAGCTCTCTCATGATTTATCTCCCATTTTTCCTTAGCTTCAACATCAGTAGGTTCAGGAATAGATTCTTTCACATAGCCTATGCTACCTTTTTCACTTAGATAATTCCATACTATTTTTTTCCAAGATTCATAATTATATGGAGTTAGGAGTTCAATTTGAGATTTCCCCTTTTTACTAACACAAAAAAAAAAGAAATGAAAGAAATAAAAACACCACAATATCACCCCCCAAAATTATCTTAATCAATGATCCCCCCCAGAAAAATATGATGGTGGCACTTTATAATTAGTGTGTTTACAATTCTAGAGTTGTTACCAGAGTTTTACAATGTCCAAAATTGGACCCAACTATTGAAAGTACAATATAATCTTAGAATGAAAACCTCAAAATAACACCAATGTGTAGTGTTAAAAAAAATATCAACTTTCAAAAAAAGAATCACCTCGATCCAAGGTTGTATCATGGGTATGTGCAGGATCATCATGGAAAAAATAGGCCCTTAAGTGGCGAAAAATCCAGAAAAATCAAATTTAGGCAACTGGACGTAAAAATTTGAATAAGTTATCATATTATTTCAAAAATGTTTAAGAATAGAATCTATAGAAAATTAAATATAGTTTCTAAACTACTAGGTTTATTTTAAAAAAAAATGATTTGGTGAAAATTTGAAATTTCAATGCAGAGTACTTAAATTTGGGAAAAAATAAGAAGTAGGTGTTTGTTTGACCACCTTAACCACAATAAAATAATAAGATTTTTATAAGATTTTAGATATAAGTAGACTCATGTCCTGATGTAATGCATATTTTTGTAATTTTTTTCCAAGTAAATAATTAATTATGAATTTTTATTACAACTTTAAAAATATAAAAACTTGAATGTCTGACCACCTTAACTTGGTCAAAATTTCATGAATTTTTTTAATTTTTAATCCTATAGTATGTGAAGCATAGAATGTGATGCATGTTTCAGATTCAAAAATGTGATACCATTTGAAAGCTATAGATGTTTTTCAATCAGCTTATCAATTAGGAATTTAGTCATAATTCACATAGAAAATGAATAATAATAACTTATTAAATTCAAAGTAAAGCATAATTTATATTGGTAGAAAGCTGAGAATCTTCTTTAAAAACCCTTTCGTTTCATCAATTTTGCATTAAAAAATTCGTCAGCTACATACCCTACACAGACCCATCATATTGCCACTTTTTTTCCCATAATGATCTTGCACATGCCCGTATATGAAAGTTATAGCCATTTGAAGTTCAAAAAATGAGAGCTAACCTTCAAATCTGCTAAGAAAACTGATTTTCTATAAAATCTAGATTAGCTGAGCAAAAATAGATTCCACTACTATGAAGGCTGCAAAATTCTACCCCAAATAAAAAAATACTCATAAAACAGAGCTCAAATGACTGAGTAGAGGCCTCTGAAGTCAAACTGCAACATAAAAATTCCCAACGGTGAAGGGAGCAAAAAGTCCTTATGAACAAATGATGTCATGCTCATGCAATGCTGATGTCAGCACACCAGTGCATTAAATTTGACGGGAATGGGGACGTCACAAAATAATATGCTTTGTTGGCTAGAATATTCTCTACACTTACGAGCTTAAAAATGACTGGCAAATGGCCATCACTAATCAACCTTAGTGAAGTAGAATCTGGAATATTCTTGCAAAATATTCTATTGGAATATCCTTGTACATTCACTACCCATTTGAATAAAATTCCCCCTAAATATATTTAATTCTAGATTTCACAATATTTTCGCTAGGTTTGTGATTTGTAGTGGCTATATTTTTTAATGCTTTGCCAGTTTTTTTTAAAGTTGTCGTTTAAATAAACGTCAATTTTTTTATTTGTGACTAGCTGTGAAAGGCAAGTGGGGATGCATAGGGTAGCTGAGCCAATATAGCATTGCCACTTGGCAACCAATTATGGCATGGGTACCCTTTGTGGTATCTATGCTATGTAGTACCCTATGTACTATAAAACACTTTTCCAAAGAATATTTTTGTATTTTTTTTGTTCCCTTTTTTTTTTTTAATTTTTTAAATTTTTTTTAAATAAATAGTTTTTCTTTTTAATAAAAAATTTCATAAAAATTAGACAAAGAATATATTTTTTGAAAAATATTGTACCGAATTGTGCGCTGTATGAATTGTATGAAAGATTCTGCAAAGATTCTTCAAACCCTCCAAAATTGTTAAAAAAATTTAGGAGAAAAAATAGAGTACTTTATATCAAAATTTGTCTGCAACGCCTTCTGGACTCAATGGGAATGTCCATTTTTGTTGAAAACACACCCAACAAAAGATCAATGTTGACTTCCTCTTAGATCAAGAAGGGGCTTATAGATTCGAAAGCTCTGATACCATGTAAGAGTTGCTGATGAACTTGAACATTGAGGATCACCTGAAAAACCAAGATTAACCTTCTACATGAGAGCAACAAGAGGATGAAATGTTGGAATATGGTACAATAACTGAATAATGATATTATCACACTCAAAATGATACAATATTCATCAACACTCCCATGAACTGATTGAGTTGATATGAAATCATCTGAACTAGATAGGAGGGAAAGGTGAGTGTTGATTATATAGCATAATATTGGCATATAATTCCAAGAGGGGTAATAACTCCCAAATAACAAAATTAGGTGGGAGTTATATGCATACTTGGAGAATACCAAATAGGTGGCATAACCTACTCAGAAAGAAACAAGATAGTGGTTTTGTGAGGTGGCATAAAATTCCAAAAGAGGGTGTGAGACTCAACCACCCAAGTGTGGGTGAGAGTGACACATGTAATCAATGGATTACACCACATGTCCTCATAGAAACCATGTCTACTATAACATAATTATGCTTAATAATGTGTAGGAAAAATAAATATTAAAAAACCTACACTAACATCCATGCCTTGTTAATACAAGAATAGAAAACATGTATCTCTATCTTCTCTCATTTCACAAGGAATTGTAGATAAATTTAAAAAGTAGAGTTGAATATTAGAGTTCTAAATCATAAAATATTAGGGGAATTATTGAATTATTATATCATGAATCTTTATATTCCTCCTTTGGTTGATCATCTCCTACTTTATTTTAGCCTCTTTCCATTATTGGAATGCATATAACCTTAGTTTCCTTATCCCATTGTCTAGAATCCTTGTTATAGGATCATGGTTCAAATTTAAAAATTCTCCTTCATTTTCCTATTGTCTAAATATTTCTTGTGATCCTCATTACATCTTGTTTGAACTCTATTAAAAATAAATTTATACTCTTTTCAATTGATTACTTAAAGTTATACTAAAGTGTACAACATACAACACTTATGGCATGAATCCAACTTAAAAAACCTAAAATTTTGTCAAACCCTAAATTACTATACATTATATAGAACATAATATTAGGTGTGATGGATCCCAAAGCAATGGGTAAAGTAATTTAAAACCACAAATTTCCTTGAACACATTATCAAATTCTTCGATGATAAGTTCAAATTGTGGCTACAATTTAGTAGAGTCAACTTTGATGACATCCAAAAAATTCCTTAATATAAATATTTTGACTAGATCCATGGTCCATTAAATCTTAAGTTTGATTCAAATATGGTCCCATTTTATAAAAATTCACATAATCACATTCGTGCTAACTATCAAGTTTGCACATGTTTCAAAGTCAAGTAAATCAAACACCTGGATAATGTTAGAATCTCTTGATAGGGTTAGAAAGGAAAATATCTAACAATTTAATGCAGATTTAATTAATAAATAGAGAAAATGAAACACACATAGAATAAATTATAACACAGAGAATTTAACGTGGTTCACCCAATCCAGGCTACATCCACCAAACCACAACCATCCAATGATTTTATTATCCAGTACAAAACCTATTGCAATCTTGCAAATAATCGCATTTTTCATCACAAACCCCTTTCTAACAAGCTTAGAAGCTTCCAGATTAGGGTTCTACAAAGTCAGTTTTTTTCCCTTTTTCGTTGATTTTTCCTTTTTCGGTGAAGACACGAAAAAGTAGGAGGAAATTTTTTCTCGAGGGCTACCACCCCCGAACCCTTGCCCAGGGCCCGAACCATCCCTGGACCTCGACAAGGATACATGTTGGGGTGTACAGTATAGCATGATTAGTTGCCACGTGCCAACAATCTTCCACTTGGAGACTAATCCTGGACGACACTGCTGGACTTACAGCTCCCAGTGGAAATAAGTACCTTGGACCCTGCTTCTCTATTATACTTGAATTCAACATTGAAGCCCAACCAAAGTTGAAGAGGAGCTCAACTTCTCCCTTGTCACCACCTTTGTAAACATATTCGCTAGATTGACATCTATATGTATCTTGTCCATCTTGACCTGTCCATCCTCCAACACCGACCGAGTGAAATGATATCTTAACTGTATGTGTTTTGTTTTAGAATGCAAGGAAGAATTATTTGCAAGATGTATAGCACTCTGGCTATCTATAAACAAGTAATTTCTAGCCTATTGTTTTTCCAACTCATCCATGAAAAGTTGCAGCCATATCATCTCCTTTGTTGCATCTGTTGCGGCAACATACTCTACCTCTGTGGTGGATAAAGCAACCACCTTTTGCAATTAATAAATCCAACTCACTATTTTCCCACCAATTGTAAATACATAACCTGTGGTACTCCGATTGGTATCTATATCCCCTACCAAATTTGAGTCAACATAGCCTTTTAAATCAGTATTAGAGGCCCCAAAACATAAACATTTATTGGATGTACCTCTCAAGCACCTGAGAATCCATTTTACTACATTCCAATGCTCAACTCCGAGATGACAACTCCTATGGCAAGTGCAATATCCAGTCTCATGCATACCATGGCATACATTAAACTGCCTACAACTGAAGCATATGGTACCTTAGACATTTTTTCTTCCTCCTCTTGTGTCTTTGGACACATATCGTTAGTCAATTTAACATAACTAGGCAAAGGTGTGCTGACAGCTTTTGCATTCTCCATATGAAATCTCTACAAGACCTTTTCAACATAATTAGCTTGAGATAAAAAATTTTTTCTATTTTTTCTATCTCTACAGATTTTCATACCAAGGATTTTTCTTGCTGCCCCCAAATCCTTCATAGCAAAAGATTTTGCTAACTGTTGTTTTAGCTCATTTATGTGATCCATGTTAGACCCTGCTACAAGCATTTCATCAACATTTAAACACAAAATAATGTAGTTGTCATTATCCAACCTCTTAAAATAAATACAATGGTCATAATTACACCTGTTGTAGCCTTGTTAAGCCATAAAACTATCAAATTTCAAGTACCATTGCTGAGGTGCTTGCTTCAAGCCATATAAACTTTTATTCAATCTGCACACTAGTTTTTCCTTACCTTTGACCTCAAATCCTTATGGCTATTCCATATATATTTCCTCTTCCAAATCACCATGGAGAAAGGTTGTTTTAACATCAAGTTGTTCTAAATGCAAATCTTCAGCAACCACAATACTTAAAACAATACGAATAGAAGTCATTTTAACAACTGGAGAAAAAATATCATCAAAATCAATACCCTTTTTCTGTGCAAATCCCTTTACAACTAATCTAGCTTTAAATTTCTTCTTACCTCCATCCTCCTCTTTCAGCCTATAAACCCATTTGTTTGGTAAAGCCTTTTTACCTACATGCAACTTGCATAATTCCCAAGTTTGATTTTTCATCAAGGATTCCATTTCTTATTCCATTCCATGCTCCCACTGAACCTTGGTATGCACCTACATAGCTTCATCATAATATTTCGGTTCGCCGATATCAGTTAAAAAAATAGTATATAAAGAGGGAGAGAATCTTTTCTGGAGGTCTACTTATCCTTGAAGATCGTCTAACATTCACAAGAATTTGTGGTATTTGTGGTTGTTGTTGTTTCCCAGCATGAGGAACCACTGAAACATCATTGTTTGGAATATCATCCAACATTGCATAATCATTTCGTTTCTTCTCATGCTGCAGCAACAAATCTTTGTACAACACTTTCTCATTGAATATGACATCCCTACTTCTCACAATTTTTTGATTTTCAAAATCCCAAAGCCTATAACCAAATTCAGTAATGCCATATCCGACAAATATACATTTATTTGATTTTGCATCAAGCTTGGTTCTATTTTCATAATCTACATGTGCAAATGCTTCACAACCGAAGGTTGTGAGAAAAGAATAACTCATCTTCTTACCTTTCCATGCTTCCTCTGGAATACCACAACCCAAAGGATTAGAGGGACCTATATTAATTAAATAAATACCAGTGTTTACAGTCTCTTCCCACATTTTTAAAGGCAACCCAACATGCAATCTCATAGTCTGTGCATGCTCCATTATTGTTCTATTCATGTGTTCAACCACTCCATTTTCCTATGGAGTCCTTGGAACTATTTTATGCCTACGAATACCATTAGAGGAACAATAATCTTCAAAATTTTTGTGCAATACTCACCACCATTATTAGATATGATAAATTTTATCTTTTTACCTGTCTCATTCTCAACCAAGCTTCTCCATTTTTTAAAAGTTTCATATACATTAGATTTCTGCCGAAGGAAATAAATCGATACCTTCCTAGTTGTATCATCAATGAATGTAACATAATACAGAGAGCCACTAAGATAAGATACCTAAGATGGTCCCCATACATCCATATGCACAAGCTCCAATTTCTCATCTTTCTTTTGCTTCCCATCCTTGAGAAAACTTACTTTGTTTTATTTTCCATACACACAACTTTCACAGAAATTCATATTAACACATTTTAGACCTGGTAAAACATTATTTGAATGAAGTAATTTAATACCTTTTGCACTCATAGTCCCAAGTCTATTATGCCATAGTGTTGATTCAGAGTCTACAACAACTGTATGATCTTCTACCTACTGAACTACAACAACTGTTCCTGAACATTGACCTTTTTCCATAACAATTAAAGTAGAAGGAATAGTATGACCTATACAAAGATATAAGGTGCCTACTTTCACACCTTTTGCTACCACTAAGGCACCCTTTGTTAACTTCTAATTTTTATCACTAAATGTAACAACACAACCTTCATCATCTAGTTGCCATATTGAAATTAAATTTTTGCTTAACTTTGGAACATGCCTTACTTCATGTAGTAGCCAATGATTCCCATTCTTCAACTTAATCTTGATTCTTCCCTTTCCAATGATCTGACAGGGTTTGTTATCTCCTAAATAAACCAACCCAAAATCCCCTTGGACATAATCAAGAAAATAACTTCTATGGGGGGTAGCATGAAATGAAGCCCATGAATCTAACACCCAAGAATCATCAACATTATCAAGGGAAAGAATAAAAGTATCCTAATCAAATTTATTACTTACCACATTTTCCTCTTTAATTCCTTCCTTTTTGTCTCCTTCTTTATTTTTTTGAGACCAACAATCTTTCTTTAAATGACCCAGCTTACCACAATACCAACAATCCCTCTTGTCTCTAGATTGGGACCTTTGATTTTCCTTGTGACTTCCCACAATTTCTAGAACTGTTTCCTCTTTCCTTTGTTCTACCCCTGCTTTCTGCATTCAAAACACTGCCTGATGTGGATGTTCCACCTGATCTTTTCCTATGAATTTCCTCACTCAAAATAACACCAACATCATAAAATTTCAATGTATTCAAACTAGAAACAAAATTGCTAACATCCATAATTACCAAGCTATTCCAACTTTCAGGAAAAGAACACAAAATAAAAAAAGCCCTACTTCTTCATCAAAATTTACTTTTATAGAAGTTAATTGACCGCTGACCGTATTAAACTCATTTAAATGATCAGTAACTGACCCACCTTCTACCATTTTCATATTAAATAAACACTTCATAAGAAATATGTTATTTGAAGCGAAATTATTTTCATATAAATTTTCCAGGATTTCCATCAACTCTTGGGTTGTCTTTGTTGTTGTAATATTGAATTCCACCGATTGTGCTAGGTATAAACAAATACTACTAAGAGCCTTTCTATCCAAAATCTCCCAGTCCTCATTAGACATTGTTGTGGGTTTCTTGGTTTTCCCTTCCAATGGCCGCCATAAATCCTTGTGATAGAGGTAGTCCCCCATTTGCATCTTTCATAACTGATAGTTCTTCCCATTAAACTTCTCAACCTTCTTACCCTTGTCTGCCATTACTCCCACTCAACCGTGAGACCTTCCTACAGATGATAATCGAAACACAACCTGCTCTGATACCACTTGATAGGGTTAGAAAGACAAATATCTAACAATTAAATGCAAATTTAATTAATAAATAGAAAAACTAAAACACACATAGAATAAATTATAACACAAAGAATTTAATGTGGTTCACCAAATCCAGGCTACATCCACCAAACCGCAGCCATCCAATGATTTTATTATCTAGTGCAAAACCTATTGCAATCTTGTGAATAATCATGTTTTTCATCATACTGTAAACCCACATCCAAACCCTTTTTAACAAGCTTAGAAGCTTCCAGATTAGGGTTCTACAAAGTCGGTTTTTTTCCCTTTTTCTTTGATTTTTCCTTTTTCAGTGTTGACTCAAAAAAGTAGGATATATGTCAGGGTGTACATTATAGCATGATCAGTCGCCACATGCCAATATCTCTCTTAGCTATTTAATGATGTAATTTTTTCACATTTTGACTATTTTAAGGATTTCATCTTTAATTTATTTTGTTTGTGTGTCTATTTTTTGTCAAAAACCAATATTTGGTATTTTTTACTTTATTTTTTAACTGTTCATTAAAATTTTAAGTAAATTACATTTTTATAAACTAGACTCCATTCTACACATATTCAAAAAAAATTAATTTTTGATTAGTTTCCAAAAATTATAGTGGTAGCAATGGCCAAATTTCTATTTTTAGGATGTGTCCACTTTGAAAATTTGTAAAAATCATATATTCATTAAAAAATAATAAAAAAATTGAGCATAAACTACATGCTATAGGCTAATTTGTCACCAAAGATTTTTCAAAAATACCAAAAAAATGTTAACCTTTTGAGGGAGCCACAACAAACGCTATGTTATATTTTTTTGACAAAAACAACACCAATTTCTATGGCTCCCTTTTTTGAACCCCTTAATATATACCATTTTAAAAAAAAATAGTTTAGAAAGTACACTTGGAGCACTAGGACCCTTATTTTTGGCCCAATTTCAAAAGAAAAAAACTGGCCACTTAAGACCCCTTTTTGGCCTCCCATATTTTTGCACTTACCCTAGAATCAATTGGATCTAGTGCTTCAACACACTGAATACTTGTAATTGGCCCAAATTCAATCTTTTGAACCTTGTGGATCAGCTCTAACCCTTATAGTTTCAAGTATTGCCTCGTGGTAAGCTTCGTGAACTTTACATAAATTCTTATTAAGTGGCCTACCACGATATTTAATCAATTGAATATTTTTTTCAAAAACAAGTTTAGATTAATGAAGAATATGCATATGTGTGTCAAATTCCCCGAAACAACCAAACATCTAATTTTATAATAGGGTACCTTCTAAGCCATGTTCTTGTGACAATAACAGAGCCTATTAGATACTCAAAACCCTCTCTATCAGTGATTGTGGTAGTCAAATTTTTCATCCCCTCTATACAACAAAACAGAAAACAATGTGTTCCTTCTTTATTATTATCATCTGCAATAACTACATGCACATGACCTGCATTTGATTAATTGGATAAAATAATTCCAAAAACCATGTAAAATTCAATAAAATGAATTAAATTTTTTATTTTAACTAATTAATGAATCACAATACCTAGTTTCACTAGGTTAGATACATGGTCAAAGTCCACTAATACATACATTTGGTTCACTAGTAGTGCTTCTAGAACTTGATATGTGTCAATGGGAACTAAAGGTCTACAAGACCATTCATCAACCCACTCTTTTGACTCACACATCACCTCAAGGATTTGGATCTTGCTTGCTTGAATGTGTTCGGACTATAAAATTTTCGCCTAGTCTACATTTAATTCTTGTCAATTTCCCTAGTTCCAGGTGTCCACTAAAAGCGTTATAACGCTTGTACTATTCATTTTCTAGGTCAAAAATTCATGTTATATCTTTTCCCAAGACATATTCTATCATACATATTTTGTTTAGCCTAACTTATGTTTTATTTGAGTACCACATTCCCTAGAAGAATCATGTGGGGATGTGGGAGTTTATGATAGGGTTATTGCACCACCACAATGAAGAAAGATGTCATTTTTGGGCTAGTGGTAGGAAGAGTTTGTCATCCAAGTGTTACCGTGGTCCCATGATTAACTTTTTCAAGGCCCATGGTGTTGTGGTAGGAAGTTAGTAAGGCATGTACATCCTTGAAGAGACTACGATATATCGAGAGGAGATGTTTTTGGGTCCCTTCAATGGAATAACCTATGAAGTTGGAAAGTACATTGTCAAATATAGGAAGGGCCCACAAATGTATCCAAGTGACAACATAATGTTGAAGAAATAGTTTTTGGAGTCCCTTCGAAAACCTGACACACAGAAAGAGCACATATAAGAAGAAAAGATATATATCGGCAAAAGAAAATTAAGGGTCCCTTTAGTGAAGCGATATATGCTGAAGACATAACATATTATAATCTCATTGGCCAATGTTGAAATGCATATATACATCAGAGTGACTAAGGTATATTGAAGACATAGTGTAATAGTAACCCAAGAGAAGGATCAAAGGGAGATGTAAATATCGACTCAAACATAACAATAGCCCCTTCAAAACTCTAAAAGATAAAGAAAAGAACAATATTGAGGAATTTTTCAGGGTTAGTGATGAATATCAACAATATTACAATATAGGTCTCTTTGATACAATGAAGACAAAGTAGGGTTTCACATGAGGAACACATGAATGAGAGGTGTCATGGCACAAGGAACTGAATAGTGTTGATGGTGTTTTTTGCATAGCAACAACTAAGACAATATAATATGCTATCTCTCTTGAAAGGTGAATCTTTATCAACAAGATTCAAGAGATAACCCCAAGATCTCTAATTTAGGTCTTGACAATGCAATAAAACAAGTAAGTGATAATTTGAAAATACTGGTAATCACAAGGGGCCTTACAAAAAAATATTGGAAAATCTCAAGTTCATCAAATATAACAATGTAATGATTTTTTTTCAATTCTAAAACTAAGACAGATTCAAAAGAAGTAGCAAAAGAGATAAGGGTTGAGAGAGATTCTAAAACTAACTCCTAAGATAAATCATGAAAACAACATAGCATTCAAAATGGACCAACCCTTCAAACCAATTCTTTTTAAACCCAAATTAAATCTGCAATATCATAGAAATAGTGCAATCTTCTAAGGCATAAAGATTTTCATATTATGAAGCATTCACACATCAACCCAAATATGACATTGAAATGAATAAATACCCACAATTGAACTAAGCACAATAAGATATAGGCTTAGGCTAACTTTACACAACAGTTCACAATAAAAAAAATTCTAAAATTATGGACCAAGGGTTGCTTAAACACTTCAAATACTATATCATAAACATAATAGAACTAAAACTAGTTCTAATATTACTCATAAAATAACTTACTTAAAGGAATTTATTAAAGATCTGAGACAAAAGAACCATGCATAGATGAATAACACAAAGGAGAACACTAAATAACAATGTCTTCACTTGTATTTGCTTCACCAGAATTTGCAACAATCCAAGTATCTCTTATTACAATACTTCTCCAAAGCTCTAGCTAAAATTCTAACTTTTTCTAATTGTCTATCTATTTCAAATGAGGAGTAAACCTCCCTTTATAGCATTACATTCTTAGGTCAGCCCAAATTAGGGTCTATAGTTGGGTCAACCAGATAGGTCGGCCTTGTTACACTTTACAATTCCAAAATTCAAATTACAATAAATATTCCTTATGGCACATATTTCAAGGCACAACTGATTCGCATTCCCTAGCAAGCTCGATGTAGATGGCGTATATCTCAAGACCATCCAACCTAGTCCTCCCATTTTTCCTTTTATTCTTCCCTTCTAGAAATGTCTTTAAACTTTCAAGTACTAGACCGTCTAGGTTAGCATGAGTTGGGATTGAAATTAAATTAATCCTTTCTTTTATTGAATTTAATTCTCCCTCATACTTAGTCAAGCTTTTCTCCCAATCAGAATAAAGACCCTAATATCTATCCAAGCTGGATATGTAAATTACAACATCTTCCAGTTGGTTTTCTACTATTGGCCCACTGTCTCCAGGTGAATACATCTCATGCCACCACTTATGTAGATGTCCAATATTCAGGTTCTTCTTCCCAAGCTTCTTCCTTCCAGTAACAATCTCTAAGGAAGTGCTGCAACTATTAGAAATTTCCTTTATTTTATTTTGAGCCTTAGAGATCTTCTTTGGTTCTTTTTGCTTGAGTTCATTTTTTAATGTTAAAATCCTTTATCCATCCCATGACCTTATGAGTATTCTCCATTGTGATGGAACCTTCCTTATTCAATACATCTATAGGGACTTGAAGTATTTTTTTCAAACTCTTTAACAATGATGTCATCTATATTCTTACAATCGAGCAAAAATTGTGTCATATCTTCAGAAAGGAAAGATGCCTTTTCATACATTTGTAGTAATTTTTCTATCATGGCATCACCCCCCATCACTTACACTTTTCTACCATTCTTGTGTATCCCTTATAGATGACTTCAACCTTTCAATTTCTAAAATAGTTTATTTTGATAAAAATTCTTTAGAGAATGAAGACCCCTCACTACTTTGTTCTTGCAGCGGCTTGACAAGATGCTGAACATATTTATACACTTCTTTGAGTTGCTTTTGCAACATATCCTTCTGTTTGATTTCTTTGTATAACCTTCTCAAAATGGTCTGATATGACTCTTCAAATTCTTCCTTTTCTTGTTCCTTTGTGGTGGGACCCAAATTGATTGTTTGCACTTTGTAATCTATGGGTCTTACCTCATCCTTGTACTTGTTCTCTGTAGGAATAGCCATCTAAATAAATCTATTATTGAATTCATCCTTGGAAAATTTGGAAATTGTTCTTGCTCTTTTCCTTTCCCTGGGCTATCCCCAACTCTCTAGGAATTTATCCCAATCTGGAGTTTCATCCTCCACAATTATTTCCTTTAACTTCAATCTCTTTTCCAACCATTCAGGGCTAGTTGGTTGCCTAGTCTCTGCATCCTTTTGAGAAGTATCTTGTTCTGACTATTTATTGGGAGGAATTTCTTCAATTTTTTCTATATTCACATTATCTCCCCCTTGCTTCTGTTGTTCCTCATTCTCATTATGCTTATCCACACTCTCATCTTTTGTATGGGGTAAACTAGTATGTTCACTCATTGGGACCTGGGAAGGAATTTCAACTGTTACTTCTAAAGTAGTCTCTTTATTTTGTGTCTCTTCTTCTTCTAGGTGTTTCTCAAAATCACCTAATTGACACCTTTTTAGTGTAGGGACTTCTTCTTCTAGAACTTCTTCTTTAGGATAAGTAGGAATATTTTCCTCCTTTCATGTTGCTACCTAGGAGCACTAGAAGTATTACCTTCTTCATTAATATGCACATTGTGAACTAAGGATGAAATAGGAGAACTTCCCCCTATAGTTTCCTTCTCCATACTCTTCATAAGATCATCAGTAGGTGCCTCTTCAGTGGTCACCCTTTTCTCTTTATTCACCCTTTCTACTAGAGTTGTCTTTTGTTTAGGAGAACCTCTCCTCACATATACTAGTTTTTTTCTCTAGAACTCTCAATATCAACCACCTTAGGTTGAGTGGTCTCCTCTTCAATGACTTTTTCCTTTTTGGACTTGGCTGATTTCTAGCCCTTAGTCATTATCCTTCTTTTTTTTAGAGGTTTGGGCCTCTTCAACACATTCTTCAATAATCTCCTTTGATGGCTTCCTTGCCTTGGTCACCGGTTGCCTCTTTTCTTTACCTTTAACGTGGCTTTTGTTTCATCTTTTAATAATTTTTTTTTTACTTATCTCCCTCCTCCTCTGATGGGAGCTCAGTTGCATTATCCTTGGTAGTTTCATCTTCTTCAGAATGGGATTCAAGATCTCCCATCAAATCATAGGTAAATTTTGTCCCATCTGCCTCTAGCTCTAGAATCTTATGCTTCACCCAAAGTTTGGAATTTCTTAGGATGAGAGAATTGATCAAATTAAGGTCCACAACCTCTTCTTCAGACCAATTGACTGGGGGAATTGGTGTATCCTTATACTACTCATAATCATGATGTTGCAAGAAGTCTCCATCATCATCGACTTGGTCTGGAACTTGGGTAATTTTGTGCAATCTAATCATTTTCAAGGATAAACTTGAGCACCTTCTTCTAATCACTTCAAATTCATCCCTACAATTAGCCCAATAGTCCTATATGTGAATTTTATTCCTATATTCTTTGTTTTCTTGCTTCTAGGAGACATCATAGGGGTCAAAATTATCCCTATTTGTATGTGAATACAAATTAAAATGTACCATCTCCTTCTGAGCATAATGATCACTCTGAATATAAGGACATCCCTCCAAGACTTCAATCATCAAAGGAAACTTTGTCCCAAGCCCTATTTTGTGCATATCTTTCAGCATTGTGTCAAAAGCTACCAGTTGCCTAGCCACTTCTAGTAGGATGAGTTTATTAGTTGGATATCTAGGCAGTCTCAATGGTATTGCTGGTGATCCCTGTATTATAGTTTTTTTTTTTAAGTTGGATAAACCATTGGCCATATTTCCTTATCAATTCCATGGCCTGAGTTGAAATTCTTACATGTAAAGAATCTTGCAATAGCCTTGTGATGTACATAAAAAAGGAATCATTTACCCTCCTATAATTTGTTGTGTTGAATTGAAGTTGAGGGAAGATATGAAAAATTCTGTCTTGACTAAGGGATCCTCTACAACTCAACCCTTTATATTTATTTTTCCTGGCCAATATATACACCAAGTAGGAAGTCATGGTGAATCTCGTGGTGTCTTGCACACTCCTTAATTTCTCACATACATTGTCACTTATAATGATTTCCCAATGGTAGAGTGTCCTTTTCACAATTTGAGAAATGATAGAACATCCAACTCCTAAATATAAAGGCATCCTCCAACCCCATTACTCTACCCAAAAGATTTATCATATCATTATATTCCACTTTGAAATCACTTCTATGAAATTGTTTGGGAAATTTTGAGTAGTGTGATTTGGGTTTGGCAACCCAGTTGTTGTTCATCATTAGCAATGCCTTGTCAGGGTCTTTTGC
Source organism: Sequoia sempervirens (assembly GCA_007258455.2). NCBI lineage: Eukaryota > Viridiplantae > Streptophyta > Pinopsida > Cupressales > Cupressaceae > Sequoia > Sequoia sempervirens. The sequence goes on from VDFB02346414.1 coordinate 20,075, forward strand.
ATAGAAATCCTCAACTTCCTTGATTTTAGTTTTCACTAGTTTTTGATGTGACCCAATGTTAAAGGTCTCTACTATGGACTCCTCTTTTAAATTAGCCATGATTCTGCCTTGAGGCCCAATGATAACTCTTTTATCTGAATCATAATCTTTGGCACATTCCAATACCATCTCTAGATACATCAAGGTGGGAGAAAATCCTGCTCCTTTGAATAATCTTGTATTAGTGATAATCTGGGCCAACTCAGAAGGTGCATCCCCAAACATCCTCTGCTTGAAGTCATCATAGTCTATATGCCCCATGTTTGTATCACCAATCTCACTCCATGTAGAGATATCTTGGACTCTGGCCAAATGCCCTTAAAGTCATATTTCATCTTTTCAACCCTAGTGTGGATTTCCTCAGGATTAGCTTCTGATGATTTTTATTTGGATCCCTTTGTCGGACTAGTATCAACATACATCTATTAGAAACAAACAATAATCACTAAGGTATTCAACATAATTATATTACATCAAATCATGTTACCAAAATCACCCTGAGAACCCATGATCATTACATAATCAACATAAAAAGCATCATGGAAACCATAGAATCTCACCACAAAACCATAGAATGAAGCATTACAAAACCTTAGAGTTTTCACTTGTTCGAGTATTTCAATCAAGAATGGATTTTAGGGAATCTGTCCTTAGGAGGATTCTTTGAAGGTTCAAGCATTTGGGGAATCCACGGGGAAGTGGATTTTTTAAAGTAACACAATCTAGCTAGTACAAGTTAAAATATCTTCACAGCCATCATGACATCATTCCTTCAATCTTAAAAAGATCAAAATTTAACTCATTCCCATCCAACAAAAAATGGAAATTTGAGGTCTAAAAGGATTTTCGGGGAATCCGTCCTTGGGCAAGTTCTCTGAAAGGAATATGACTCAGAGAATTCTCTAGGGGATGGAATTTACATAGGGTCATATTCAACATAGATTCAAACTACCTATTCCTACTGGATGAAGTATGATTACTCATCATTAAATGAAAAAATCATATTCATGCACCTTTTTACCATTGGCAAAACTTTAGGAATTTCACACTCAGACGGATTGAAAGAATCTGCTGGCAAGTGAATTTTTTGAAAGGAATGACTTTTAGAAAATACACAGTGTGAAGGATTTTTTGAAGGTCATGAAATAATTTAAAGGCCACTCTAAAACTACCAAGACTTTATTCAAATCCACCCCTTATCCTAAATTCATGCACAAAATAATATAGCTAATACCCCAGAATTTTCAAGGGTGAACGGATTTGGAGAATCTGCGAGGGTGAGGATTTTCCAAATGGATTGACTTTCAGAGAATTAGACTAGGGGAATATTTTTTGAAGTCCTTTGTTTTATCTCTACTTCCTCAATCTTCAAAAAATCCAACCTTCAATTCATGCCTTCCAGTTTAAACAATACTTCAAGGGAAGACCCTAGGAAAAAATCTAGGCAAAAACCTATAATGTTTCAAATGCTAAACCCTATCACAACGCCCTCTCAATCATCAGACCATCAAAATTAGAATTAGGGCACAAAATAAAACTAGGGTTTCATAATACACACATCAAACCATTCATCATGAAGTAATCGAAACTTAGCACAAAAGATTAAGAAGTTAAACCCTAGTTCCACAAATAACATCGTGCCCTAGCCAAGGAAAAATGAAAAGAGGAACCCTAATGAAGGAATGATTCCCGAGTTTGAAAAAAATCAAATAGATGCCAATAAATCAAAAAAGGACATCATAAATATTCTCAAAATCTACCATTCAACATTAAACCCCAAACACACCAAGTGCAAGAAAAATGACCCATGCAAATGAGACTTTGAATATCAATCCGACTATGAGGAGATAAACCATGAAGACACATGTTCTTGAATCATTGAAACTCTATAAAATTGAATTGAAATCACAAAGGATTCAATGCTCATACCTTTCAATAGATTGAACCCATTGACAAAGTCTATAAAGAACACAGATTGATTCCTGACACAACCATCTCATAGCTCATCCAATCAAATGACAGCTACTTTATTGGAACAATTGGTGTTTTTGTTACTAGTCATCATCAAGCACCAATGCAATATGAGCTACAAGTTAAAGATGGAGAGACCCAAGATGATTTCACCACTATAAGATGTTTTGCACAATTCATGTTGACATCGTAGAATTTGATCACTTTGCTTTTTGGAATTTACTAAAGACTTCTTACAATTTGTTTTCCATGGGGGAATTTGCTTATAAAATTATTTTTTTCACTAACAACATTTACATTTAAATAGTATATATATTTGATTAGATTAATGTATGTATTTTAGAACATACAATTTTTATTCTAATTTAATGCCATCGAATTCTTAAATTGATTTCCCTTAGAATTGTCAATCTCAAAAATTGTGTATTTTATAAATTATAGTCCCCATCAACCATACAAAGCTCTATGTGACACTTCAACTGATCCTAGCATTAGAAAAAGCCACTTTCATATTATTCAAAAATATTGTTCATTTTGGGCCAAAAGACACAATTTTGATGAAAACAACACAATCCAGCTTCAATGATGAACTCAATGATGCATCTACAAAAGCCTCCCTAGAACCACTAAATTCCTCAAACATGGAAGTAAACACCTGAATCATTTACGTGTTACATGATAGTATATATTTTTGATTCAAAGCACTTGTCATGTGTGCCTTGCTATCATGAATTTCCTAAACAACTCATTGTTGTAATTTGTCACTAATTACATCTGCATTACCATTGTAGGTGATTGGAACACTTAGGCCTAAAAATTTCCACTTTCCCCCATATGAAGCAATCTACACTTCATGTTGTGGACACTGAAAATGGAGGCTTCACTTCCTTGTCCACACTAAAGGGGGATTAGGAGGAAGGGATCTAATTTCAGAATATCCACACTCAAGGGTACCTTAGAGATCTCAACCCAATTAAAAGGATGTGAGAGATTTGACTATAAAATATCCTTGGAGATGATTGAGACAAGAAAGGGGTTCACCACCAAGTGTAAACTTGGAAAATGCAAAATGTTTGAAAACACAATGTGATATGCAAACAAACCTAGAAATGCAAGTAAACTGTAACAAAAACTTATGATATGGGAAGTGTGCACCTAGATACTGGAGAGAGGTGGAAAAGAGTTCTAGAATCCTTAAGAATTCACTATTGATGCTAACTGGGACTCATATGCCAAGCTAGGTGACTTAGTCTTGATTCGGGTGAATAGTGTCAAAATTTGTTTCAGACAAATGGGTACTCAGATTTTCAAAATTCCTATTTAGGCCTAGGAAGTGGGCCTCACTCACCACTAATGGTGAATCATTCCACCTCTAGATTTTTTGAAATTCAAAATAGGAAACTATAGCCCTCAGTCTATTTCTCTGCTCCTGATTCAGATCTGGGTCAAAAATTGTAGAATTCAACCTGTAGCTCTTCTCCAAGATTCTCTTAGGGTTTCTACAAATTTGAATAGCTTTTAACAACTTTATGACAACTTTTCCAATCTTGTTATTTGACAAATCTGCAACCTAGACTTGCAAATCACATGCAAATAGGGAAAAATTATTATGGGGCTAGTGAATAGGGGTTTGCCTTGGTCAAACCCCGTGTTGGTAATTAAATCCTTGAAATGAAATAGAAATAATGAAGGAAATGATGAATGAACAACATGCAATGCTACAACTCACCAAACCCTTGAAGTAGAATTTTGCAAACATGAAAGTGATAACTCCAAAATGATTGAATGCTCTTGTGAAAGATGTTTGAAATGCTTAGAATGCTTGAGTGATTGATTGATTAATTTTTTGGGGGTGAAATGAGTAGAAAAACCTTATATTTATACTTAATGGCGAATGGTTCCCACCTAAGGAATTTAGAGTAGGTTTCAATATTTAGATATTTTAAATGATGTTTATTAGGTTTATTCTCAAAAATAAATTGAAGTAAGGCCTAAAAATGTAAAATGGGGCCAATTAAAGCATAAGAAAGGTCCAAATTATATTAGTGACAAGCCTAGAAAAGTGTGAAAGTCTATTACAAAACTTTACAACACTTAAGTAAGGTAGCATTTATGCCTTTTAGTTTACAAGGGACCAAGACCTAATGTGAATGTGTTATTCACATTAGAACATTAAATCAAGGAAAAATTAAGCCAAAATCACAAGGAGGGCCTAAACAAGAAGAAAAAATAGAAGGGTTACTTTTTTGGTGTCCACATTTAGCCCCCACTTTAATAGTGAGAGGATAATCTTGCTTCAAACTCACACTAAAGTAGATCAATGGACATAAAGAGGGGTTCTAATGAACCAATGCTAGCAAGATGACAATGATCAAGAGGGTTGATCAAGCCCCTAGAATCAGGATCCCATGACAAACCAATATAAGCACAAGGGAACACACATGAAAATGATATCAAGAACAAGACCAAGGAACAAGCATACAATGCTAAAGATGAAGAAGGGAAAAAGAGAAAAAAGGAAATAATGAATCAGATGAAGCTTCAACTGTTTGTCTAGCATGATGTGGATCAGATCTAAGTTGTTTTTCTAGAAAACACATATTCACTCTGAGGCAACAAAACTCATGGTTTCTCGATGGGTGAGAAGGCCTAAAAGGGTGAGAAACATACACTCATGGTTGGTATGTAGTCACACACACAGGTGGCTATGGGGAAATTCATGCCTCAGAATGGGATTCCCACTCAACCACACAAAAGTTTTACCTCCTGATGACTTTAATAAGGTGCCACAAAATAAAATGACTTTTCAAGCTTCATGAGACAAGCAAAACTTTGTATGCTTGGAGCTCATGAACAAATGCGATGGAACCATAGGCATGCAGGTTGTGTTATGCAAGGTGGCCATATAAAAAATGAAAAATGAAACATGCAAATAATTTTCAAAGGAGTCTTGCTTAGTTTATGTGAGGTCTTTAACTTAGGGAACATTGTGCCTAATGTAGATCCAAGAGAGGACCAATCAAAGAATAGAAAAAAATGCATCGTATGAAAAAAAATGCATCATAAGAAGCAAGAAGGGTGCACTAATAACTAGGAAAAAGAAAAAATGCAAAAGAATAATTCCAATGTATTCTCCCACTTCAAATGAATTTATACACACCATACTATGAGCAATTAATTTAAAGTAGTAAATGAAAAATGCAAACAAGAAAGAAGACATGAGAGCCAACTTGAAAAGACCTATGCCAAGTCATATGTTTCCAAGTAAGGCTATGCCATGTGAAGGAAAGGAAAAAAAAAAGGAAGGGGTTTCCCCCATAATGAAAACACCAAACAAATAAGGGATCTATGGATTTGGGGTCAGTATGTTTATTGCTACAATGTTTTTTAAGGAGCTCAGAATTGTCATCATTCCCCAAATACGCATAGAACAAGAAGAATGACACAAAGAGAGTGAAAACAAAGAAAAGGAACCTTTGGGTCAACATGGAATATACATAGGGTGTCTCAGTGCCTTGTGTCATCCCCAAAAGGAAAACACAAGACAAAGGTGAAAAGAGAAAATGAAAAAGAAATCCTTTTGGGTCAACATGGAAGAGACATAGGGTGTCTTGATGCCTTGCATCATCCCCAAAAGGAAAACACAAGACAAAGGCGAAGAGAGAAAATGAAAAGGAAAAATGAAAAATAAATCATTTTGGGTCAACATGCAAGAGACATAGTGTGTCTTGACGCCTTGCGTCATCCCCAAAAGGAAAACACAAAACAAAAATAAAAAGATAAGTGTAAAAGGTAAGAGAAAAGTAAAAGGCCTTTTGGGTCAACATGAATGAGACATGATAGTCTCAATTCCTTGCATCATCCCCAAAAGGAAGACATAAAACAAAAGTGAAAGATAAAAAGTGAAAAAGATGCACAACATAGAGAAGAAGGAAGGTACAAATAGAGGAATTTCACAAAGATAAAGAAAATCAAACAGAACATCATGGGTGATCAAATTATGCACATGCAATCACACAAAAGAAAAAGAAAAAGAAAATGTGAAAGACTAGTAAGTCAAATTCAAGTCAATTGTCGAGCAAGTCATCTACCTACCAATCATGTTCATTGGACTCAAAAGGAAAATGGCTAGCTAAGGGGACAAGTGCAAGTTTCAAACTAGGAGAAGTACCGTGTTCATCACTTTGTATAGGAGATGTCTCAATTAAGCTCATGGAAGAGGAAAATAATATGTTCAACTCATTATGCACCTCTTCATCATCCAAGTTAATCACAATAGGGGGAAGAATGATAATATCCGATGAAGAGTACAACTCTTGTTGTGATTGTTGTATTGGATCATTTTGTGGTAGTTGGGGGGAAGGATTATCGTGCATTGCTTTGGTTAAGTTTAGATTTTTATTTTCATTGTTAGGTTCATGTAACTTGCGAGAAAGTGCATGATGTCTATGTCTACACTCTTGAGCACCTTTGTTTCTTTCAGTTTTATTTTTAAGTTGTGTTTGTGTAAGAGCGGGTTGATCAACCATAGGTTTCTTTTCTTCTGTAAGGAGAGGAACAGAAGGAACCATAGGAGGTTGGTCATCCACTTTCTCTTTTTCTTTGTAAACTTGTTTTATTGGAGGAGGAATGATGTGGTTGCTATCATTGTCTCATGGTCTTTTGGACAATGTAGGTGAAGTTTCTGTTGTTGGTATATCCTGGTTGTTTGGTTATTATTTGGGTTGAAGCATGGTTTTTTCTATGATGGGAGTGTCAGAGGTAGATGGGGACATGTGTCAGAGAGACAATTCTATTATTTTCTTTGCTTTGAATTTTTGGTAAGCTATGAAAAAGAAGTCTTGTTGTGGCATTATAGGCTCCATGAGCTTAGGCCAAAAGTCTTCTAAGGAAAAGTTTCCTTTGGAATACAAGGGGTTAAAGTCACTATAGTGAACAGTGAATATTTCATTATCAAATGGAAACTTTAAGCATTTGTGTATAACCGAAAGGACAACTTTCATTGAGTGAGGCCATGGATGGCCTAGCCTCAAATGAAATTGGTCCAACTGCGCGATGATGGAGAATGTGAAATCTAATGTTTTTGGTCCTATTTATAATGGAAGGATGATCGATCCTATCGTAGGGCACACAAAGCCATTATGTTTCTTGATCCATGCTTTTAGTTTATCATAGGCATCTTGATAAATTTCATGTAATACTAAGAATTCCTCAATGATCACATTCCCTCCATAGGCGAGATCTATTAGTATCCCATTAGTGGGCTTGTCATAGATACGATTGGCTATGTAGAGAGGCCCATCGGATAGATGTTTAATTATATCCTTAGAGGAGAAAGAAATATCAAGAGAGCTCTTAGGTCGACCCTTAAAAGGGATAACATCTATCACCCCTACCATTTCATCCATAGGATTAACATTTATGTGGACAATGGAAAAGGGTGCTTCACTTCCTTATCCACACTTAAAGGGAATAGGGAGGAAGGGATCCAATTTCACAATATCCACACTCAAGAGTACCTTAGAGACCTAAACCCAATGAAGGATGTAAGGTCTGACTATAAGGTATCCTTGGAGATGAATGAAAACAAGAAAGGGGTTCGCCACCAAGTGTAAACTTGGAAAAATGAAAATGTTTGAAAACATAGTGTTGTATGCAAAAAAGGCCTAAAAATGCAAGTAAACTATAACAAAAACTTATGAGAATTGAAGTGTGTACCTAAAGACTAGATAAGGATGGAATGAAGGTCTGGAATCTTGGAAAATTCACTACTACTTCCAACGAGGACTCATACACCAAGCTGGGCGAATTAGTCCAATTTCAAGAGGAATTGATCAGAACATGTTTCAGGCAACTGGGTACTCAGATCTACAAAATTCCTATTTTCAGCCTATGTAGTGGGACTCATTCACCACTAATGGTGAATTAGTCCACTTCTGGGTTTTGGGAAATTCGGAACAAGAAACTATAGTCTTCAATCTGCACTTCTGCTTCTGATACAAATCTAGGTATGAAACTGCAGAATTTGACCTGTAAGTGTTCTCCAAGCTTCTCTTATGGTTTTGATCACTTTGAATAGCTTTAACAAATTAATGAAAAAATTTCCACTTTTTCTCTTTGACAGATCAGCAAACAAGACTTGTAAATCACATGCAAAGAGAGGGGAAAATAGTTGAAGGGTTAGAGAAAAGGGGATTTCCTTGGTCAAACCCCTTGTTCGTAATTAAACCCTTGAAAATGAAATGAAATAAGTAAAGAGAATGATGAATGAACAACATGAAAATGCTAGAACTCACCAAACCCTTGAAGTACAAATCTGAAGATATGAAAGTAATAGCTCCAAAATGCATGAATAATCTTGTGAAGATGCTTAGGATGCTTGAATGAATGATTGATTGAATTCTTGAATGATTGGGGTATAAATATGAGTATAAAATCCTTATTTATACACAATTATGCCCTAATTCCCAAAGATACTACATCACTAGCCGACCTTAAGTCTTAGACAATAAAAACATGCCAATATTTTGAATTTATTTTTACTTTTCTGCCAAAGGGGACTCATTTTCCCCTCATGGTTAATGGGTTCCACTTAAGGAATTTAATTGGGTGTCAAAAATTAATTTACTTTAAATAATGTTTATCGGGTTTATTCTCAAAAATACACTTAAGTAAGGCATGTAGTCATAAAATAGGGCTAATTAAAGCATAAGAAAGGTATAATTATTGATGACGAGCCTAGAAAAGCATAAAATTTTGTTACAACACTTTACAACACTTTTAAATAAGGCTTGGTAAATGATAAAAAGATGTGAATTATAATAATAAGATCCTAGAAAAGTTGAAAGTCATTTACAACACTTTTACAAGACATGCATTTTATTCAGTTTACAAGGGCCCAAGAACTAATGTGAATGTGTTATTCACATTACAACATTAATCAAGGAAAAATTAAGCCAAAATCACAAGAAGAGCCTAAACAAGAAGAAAAATTAGAAGGGTTACTTTTTCGGTGTCCACATTTAGCCCCCACTTTAGTGAGCGGATGAACTTGCTTCAAAATCACATGAAAGTAGATCAATGCATCTCAAGAGGAGTTCCAATGAACTAATAATAACAAGATGATATTAAAATGATCAAGATGGATGATCAAGCTCCCAGAATTATGATCCCATGACAAACCATCATAAGCACAAAGGAATACACATGAAAATGAAATAGAGAAAAAAAAAAAAAGGAAAGAGAATCAAATCAAGCTTTAATCGTTTGTCCATCCTAATGTTGATCAGATCTAGGTTGTTTGTCTATAAAAATGCATACTCACTCTGAGGTGATGAAACTCATGGTTGTCCACCATGTGAGAAGGCCTAAAAGGTGAGAAACACACACTCAAGGTTGGTATGCACTCACAAACACATAAGTAGCTATGGGGAAATTCATGCCTCAAAATGGGCTTCTCACTCAACCATACCAAAGTTATACCTCCTGATAACTTTAATAAGGCACCACAAAAGAAAATGACTTTTCAAGCTTCATGAGACAAGCAAAAATTCATATGTTTGGAACTCATGAACAAACGTGATGGCTCCACAGGCATGCAAGCTGTGTTATGCAAGGTGGCCATATAACAACAAATGCAAAATGCAACATGCAAAGAATATTCAAATGATTCTTGCTTAATTCATGCGAGGTCTTTAAATTAGGGGTATGTGCAGGATCATGATGGGCCAAAAAGTGGCAATATGATGGGTATTTGTAGGGTATGTGGCTGACGACTTTTTTTTAACCCAAAATTGATGAAATGAAAAAGGTTTTTAATGAAGATTCTCAACTTTCCACCAATATAAATTATATTTTACTTTGAATTTAATACATAATTATTATTCATTTTCTATTTGAATTACGACTAAAATCCTTATTGATAGGTTGATTGAAAAACATCTATAGCTTTCAAACGGTATCACATTTTTTGAATCCAAAACTTGCATCACATTCTATCTTCGCATACTATAGGATTAAAAGAAGAAAAATTGAATGTCATGAAGTTTTGACCAATTTAAGATGGTTAGACATACGATTTTTTATAATTTTTAAAAGTTGTAATAAAAAATTCATAATTAATTATTTACTTGGAAAAAAATTAAAAAAAAATATGCATGACATCCAGACATGAGTCCTCTACTTATGTCTAAAATCTTATAAAAATATATTATCATTTTATTGTGGTTAGGGTGGTCAGATAGAAACCTACTTCTTATTTTCCTTGAAATTTAAGTACTAATGCATTGAAATTTCAAATTTCACAAATAGATTTAAAAAAACCTAGTAGTTTAGAAACTACATTCAATTTTCTACAGATTCTATTCTTACATATTTTTGAAATAATATAGATAACTTATTCAAATTTTTACATCAAGTTTCCTAATTTTGATTTTTCTAATTTTTTTGCCACTTAAGGGCCTATTTTTTCCATGATGATCCTGCACATACCCTTAGGGAACATTGTGCCTAATTTCTCCAAGAGAGGACCAATCAAAGAATAAACAATTCACAACTTAGGGGATGTAGTGTGTCGCATCAAGCCACTAAGAGGAATGCAATATGCTAAGAGAGATCAAACTCCTGAAGTAAATCATACCTAATTTCTTCCACAAAGTGAAAAATGCATTGTATGAAGTAAGAAGATTGCACTAAGAAACAGGAAAAGAAAAATGCAAAAGAATAATGCCAATGTATGCCCCCACTTTAAAAGAATTGTTAACACCGTACTATGAGAAATTACTTTAAAGTAGAAAATGAAAAATGCAAAAAAGAAAGAAGACATGAGTGCCAACTAGGAAAGCCCTATGCCAAGTCATATATTTTTGAGTAAGGTTGTGTCATGTGAGGGAAAGGAAAAAGAAAAGGAAGGGGTTGCCCCCAAAATGAAAACACCAAACACATAAGGTATCTATGGATTTGGGGTCAATATGTTTGTTGCTACAATGTTTTGTAAAGAGCTCAGAACTATCATCATCCCCCAAATAGTACATAGAAAGTTAGAAGAATGACAGAAAGAGAGTGAAAACAAAGAAAAAAAACCTTTTGGGTTAGCATGGAAGAGACATAAGGTGTCTCAATGCTTTGTGTCATCCCCAAAAGAAAAAAACAAGACAAAGGTGAAAAGAAGAAAAGGAAAAATGAAAAAGAAATCCTTTTGGGTTAACATGAAGGAGACATGAATTTCTCAATGCCTTGCATCATCCCCAAAAGGAAAACACAAGAAAAAGAAAAAAAGATAAGAGAAAAAAGTAAAAGAAAAGAAAAAAGCCTTTTGGGTCAACATGGAAGAGACATAGGGTGTCTCAATGATTTGCATCATCCCCAAAAGGAAGGCACAAGAAGGAGAAAAAGATAACTAAAAAAGGTGCATGACATAGAGAAGAATGAAGGTACAAATAAAGGAATTGCACAAAGAGAGAGGACATCAAACAAAACATTGTGGGGGATCACATTACGGGCATGCAAAAGAAAAAAAGAAAAGAAAATGCAAAATACTAGTAAGGAAAATGAAATTCAGCCATCTATCAAGTCATCCACCTCCCAATCGAAGTCTGTACAAGAGGAAGGTGAACAACATAGCTTAAAGGACAATGAAAATTGCATTACTAGGACAAGTCTAACAACTTCTTGACCCCACTGAGTGTGAGACAAGAATGAGCCAAGGGAGGTGATGGGAAAGTTCATGTAATAGTGAGAATAAAAGATTCTACA
>VDFB02346415.1:0-69144 GCA_007258455.2 Sequoia sempervirens
GCGAGGGCGGCATTGGCAAAGAGGCTATGACAGGCTTTCTAAAACTTCTAACGGTGAAAATGACGAGTCAAGCCTACTAGTTATAGAAATTGTAGCATTTAATGCCCACCATAAATACCAGTACAATGGCGTTTAGGGTTGGTGAGCAAACATTTCAAAAAACGTGGCGAGAATGGTGGAGTTCGCCAAGTGGACGACCTTCATGCACTGGCCATCTAACGAGTTGGCAGTAAAAAGGTCAAACGAGGTTGTGGGTCTTGCGGGGTGAGAAGATGTCAGGAGTTGGCTGCTTGAAGTGGCGAAGGTGTAGGGGAATCCCACACGGGGCAGCCCATAGGGGTCAACCTGCATTGCCAGGAGGATGTCAATTTTAAAGTTTGAAGGCACACTGCTAGGGGAAACCTGCAAAGGCCAACGACTTGGAAAATTTGAGGGTGGAAAAACTTGGTCGACTCAAGATAATTCTTCTAAGACTCCTTAACCACTTAGGACTCAAAAATAGGGGGCATGCAAAACAAAGCGGCAACAAAAGTGACCTGGAAAAGTGAAAAGAGAGGGTCCTTGTTCCGAATGGGGTGTGTGTGCTATAGGCACAGCAGATATGTTGCAACTGCTGTAAATTTTCCTTCCTGACTGGAAATATTTGTAGATCTGAAACCTTCTTCACATATTCATTAAGTTCTTTTGAAAAAAATTCCACCTCTCCTCATAGAGGACTAAACTTCAATCAATATGAAGCTCTTTCAAAGATTAATTTCAATCTGGGTCTTCTCCAACAAAAAAGTCAAACATAAATCCTTTTAAATTTTTGTAACAAAACCACTTCCAGGTTTGAAAATTTCAACATCTAAACTAGATGTTTAGATTCACCAAATTCTGACTCTTTGCTCATAGATCTATTACTGTTTCTCCCCAGCAGAGTCACCAATCTGTTGGCATTTTTTCCAACTGAACCTTGAAAATCCTCTAAAGGATAGCCAGTCCTTATGCTTAGGAACTTCAAGATTAGTGGCCAAATAATGGGAGATGGTTTCTCCACTTTTCTCCCCTACACTTCAAGCTCTATAAAACCTAGGAGGGTAATCCCACACAATGTACCTAAAGACTTATTCACTCAATGATCAAGTACATTGCAAATAATAGATGAATTATCATGTAAGTGCTTAATAAACGTAATATTTCAAAAGGATAGATAATCCTTCACAACACTCAAAATTTAGAGCATGAGAATATGGAAGTACATTGCACTTCTAGAAATAAAACCTCAACTGAAATAGAAATTTGACAATTGAATTTGATTTTCTATTGAATGATCAAGAAAATGCATCATGAATACAAAACCTAGACTAGTGCCTTAAACCAAGAAATGGAGTCAATCTCAACACAAATATAATTGGATAACAAGTTCATACTTAGCATTACAAAGCTTCTACAACACTGCATTACAACATCATACCATTGTATCCTAAACCAAAACTTCTTATAAAGTTCCTAATACTGAAATTACATGAACCTATAGCTTCACCTGAGCAATCTAATTAATTATTTGAATTAAAACAAAGATGAAAGCCATACATCATTGGAATGCAATGAAGACCAATAAAACAACCCTTGATCAATTTATTCATAGCTCATCTAATGAATACACTAGGAGAGAAATGGTCTTGAATTTGCGCCATTGGCTATTCAAATGCTAGTACTGTTACTGAAAATTACAATTACATATCAACTAGACTCAAAAAACCTAAGACAAAGCTCTAAATTGTTCTTTGTATTCTCATTACTAAATTTTCTTTGTGATCACAACAACCTATACATTTGGCCATGAATTCCTTATAAAAATGGAGAAAACAAGCTTCAGGCCAGAATGTACATGTGTCCAACTCATATTTGACTGATACAAAATATTCCCCAATGTAGTTATATTTGCAACTTAAAGGAGGGAAAACATCACGTGGGACAAAACCATTTGCATTTGTCAATGAATATTTTCCCCACCTTCCAAAAGGCATCAATAGGTCATTGTAGATACTCCCTCAATGAGCAAAGACATTCAATCCACGTGCTCCAGGCCTCAAATTCGAACCTCAAACTCTAGCCATTGATCCGACAATGAGATGGCCCGATGAATGGCTCATCTTAAGTCAAACAAGTTTGAAAATTTGATCATAGAGGATGCTCACAACTAACCAATCAAATTAAACCATGTGGAAACACATCCACTTCATCCTGTGAACTCCACAATTTCCACAAGCATTGAAAATGGCTACGTTTTAGCCTCCCTCTTGTCCGTTGGGTTTAACCCACGTGCATCTTAAGGTAGCGGGGAGGTGGGGAATGGCCCAGATTAAATCTAGCACTCTCAACATGTGTGCCTTTTACCTTACAAACCACCCGCTTATGCATATAACCTTCATATCCAACGAACGACTAGGATTAAAACATCTTGTGTTGCAATTTACCATGAGCTCAAATTAATCCTTTAGTAGCACGGGCATTAATGCTTCTTAACACTATGTCAAAATATTTCCAAAATATTTCATGCCTTTTAATAGTTCCTTGATGGTCAATATTACGCCATGTGGTGCCTCCCCGCTTCCCCTCTAAGAGACAAGAGATGTTTGTGGGTCCCCTGCGGGCTGGTGGGGGACAATCAGGATTAACCCAAACCATTTCATCCCAACCGTTGATCTCACAAGACTTAATGTTCATTTCCTTCACATGATAATGGGCCCCGCTAATTGATAAGACATGTGGCATTCAACCGCCAACCCGTTGGAATATTTTAATGAATATTAAAACCTAATGGGGGAGCAAGGAACAATCAGGATCGAATCACTTAGATCCAATCACCTATATTAAAAGTTCAAATATTCATGTGCAAAATGTTAGCAAGTTAAAAGGGGGGCTCAGTTAGGTCAATGAGTGATGGGGGCATAACTCATGGCCAAGACTTTAGACCAATGATGAAATATTAAACCCAGACTTAGGAACATGGAAAATATTAAAAGTTGTTGAACTCGCATTAGTATAAGACAAAATTAAAATAATTCGATGGGTAACAACCAAGAACATTAGGCTCAAGGGGTCGGTAATCAAATGGACTCAATGGCATAAGTGGCAACTTAGGAAACCTAAAATGGGCGAATACTAGTCAACAACAAATTAGAACACAAGTAAAAGGATTGACACTTAGAATTTTTTTAGAGGGTTTAAAGCACACATAAACCCTAGAATTGAAGTAAGACTGAAAGCCTTAGGACACACCCAGATTAGAAAGAAAACTAGATTTTGCAATACTATCAGTGGAACACAAAACAAATTGAGGGGTTTCGCGAGGTTGGTAAGAGGGAGTTTGGTGATAGCTAAAGGATCTTAGATTAGGAATTTTTGTAGGCTTAATGCTTCTACCTTTTGTAACTCTGCCAATGTAACTAGCACTGAAAATTCATGAATGTTTGGCACCATAGATTAGGTCACATAGGTGAAATAGGTCTTAAGACCATTTTGAATAAAAAGTTGGTTGATGGTACTTTTGATTATTTTGTTGGTAAAAAATGATTTTTGCGAGCATTGTGTGTTTGGTAAATATAATAGATCATCATTTCCTAATGGGACTAATAAAGCTAAGAAATTATTGGAGAACAAACATTCAGATGTGTTTGGACCAGTGGATGTTGACTCTTTTGGAAAATCTTGATATTATGTTACTTTCATTGATGATGTGTCAAGATACACATGGATTTATTTTATGCACGTAAAATCTGAAGTTTTTACTAAGTTTAAGGAATGTAAAGCATTAGTTGAGAAGAAAACAAATTATAAGATAAGGGTGTTAAGATGTGACAATGGGGGTGAATATTGTTCTAGGGAATTTGATGAGTTCTATAAGCATGCATGTATTGTTAGGAAAAATACAACACCTTATACACCCCAATAAAATGTGGTAGTAGAAAGAATAAACTGAACCTTAATGGAAAGAGCTAGGAGCATGTTGAGTGGTGCTAATCTTGATAGATGCTTTTGGGCAGAAGCTATAAGTACTACATGTTATTTGGTTAATAGATCTCCTTGTTCAACTCATGTTGATAAAACTCCTTATAAAGTGTGGATATGTAGAAATCCTTCTATTCAACATTTAAGGCTCTTTGGTTGTGAGGCTTTTGTTCATGTGCCTCAAGAGAAGTGTTCTAAGTTAGATCCAAAAGAACATAAGTGCATATTTTTTGGTTACACTAAGAATGTAAAAGGTTATAAGCTTTGGAAGATGCACATGTGGAAGAAAAATCAGATGGATTACAGGATGGAGAAGAAGAAGAGGGTTCAAAGTGTTCATATGATGTGCAGGATGAGCATACAAAAGAAGAAGAAGAACCCCTTGCTCCTACCTTGAGAAGATCCATAAGACAATGGAATCTAGTTGATAGGTATAGCCCATCAAATTTTTGTTGTGTATTTGCTTTGTTGAGTATTAGGGATGAACCCAGATCCTATAGGGAGGCTCTTTCTTCAAAAGAGAGTGATTCTTGAATGCAGGCATGCAGTAAGAGATGATGGCTTTGGATAGTTGCGATACCTGGGATCTTGTGAGTTTTCCCAAAGGAAGGAAGCCCATTAGTTGCAAGTGGGTATTTAAATAGAAATTTGGAGTAGATGGTCAATTAGAATGGTACAAGGCCAGATTGGTAGCCAAGGGCTACTCCCAAAGAGAGGGAGTCGATTTCGATGAAATTTTCTCTTAATTTATAATCTAACTTCTATTAGATTCCTATTATCTATTGTTGCTACTTATGATTTTGAAATAGAGAAAATGAATGTTAAAACTGCTTTCTTGCATGGGGATCTCAAGGAATAAATTTATATACAAAAACCTGATGGTTTTGTTGTGAAAGGAAAAGAACACTTGGTTTACAAGTTAAAGAGATCTTTATATGGTTTGAAACAATCACCCAAGATGTGGTACCAGAAGTTTGATGCATTTTCATTAAATTTGTGTTTTGTTAGAAGTGAGGAGGATAATTGTGTCTATATTAGGGTTATTGATGATCAGATACTAATAATTGTCTTGTATGTTGATGAAGGATTTGGGGGTTGCTAGATATATTCTTGGAATGGAGATCAATAGAGATCGGGTTCACAAAAATCTTTGGTTAAGTCAGAGTAAATATGTTGATACTATTTTGTAGAGATTTAGTATATAAACCAGTAAATGTTCCATTTTGAGTTGGTACTAAGTTGAGTTTAGACATGTGTCCTAATTCTTATAATGATATTGAAGAGATGGCTAATGTTCCTTATGCTGGTGTCGTTGGTAGTTTAATGTATGCAATGGTTTGTACTAGACCGATTATAGCCCAAGTAGTGGGAGTTATAAACAGGTTTATGTCTAACCCTGGTAAAGAGCATTGGAATTATGTTAAAAGGGTGTTAAGGTACTTGCGAGGTAATTTTGATTATTTTTTCGTTTATCATGCTACTGATAATGTGGATAAGTCATTGGACATACATGGTTTTGCTGATGCAGATTGGGTAGGTGACTTGGATAATCGAAGGTCCACTAGTAGCTATTTGTTTACTTTGTATGGAGGTGTAGTAAGTTGGATGAGTAAAAGACAACCTACAGTTTCTTTGTCCACCACTGAGGTAACCTAGAGCTATCTACTTCCTATATACTCTTCCCTATCCTAGACTTGAGAGTAGCAAATCCTCTCCAGTACAAGTGTATCATGCAATTAACCATCTCTTTTAAGGATCGATTCTTGCATTCTACAACACCATTATATTGGTGAGTATAAGGAATTGTGTGTTGCAAGTATATCCCATATACTATACAAAAGTTCTAACCTTTGCTTGAATACTCACCCCCATTATCAATTCAAAGAACCTTGATGACTTTCCCTAACTATTTTTCAATAAGAGCCTTGAAGTCTTGAAAGTTTTTGAAGACTTTATATTCTTGTTGAAGGAATTAGACCCATGTGTATCTAAAGAAGTCATATTTGAAAGAGATAACATACCTAGCCTTAGTTAAATATGGATAGGGAAATACCCCTAATAAATCATTGTAAACAAGATAGAAAACTTTTGTAGCCCTCCATGATTTATCTTTATTAAATTTCTCTTTAGGATTCTTCCCAAGGGTACAACCCTCACAAAGACCTTTATAGAATCTGACTCTAGGTAACCATATGACCATGAGATGTTAAGTTCAAGGAGGGATCTAATTGAGTAAGAAATTTTATAAGAGAATCATCAAGTGCAAACTGTGAGAAGGTGTACAACCTGGCTGGTCGATTTGGCCTTCCCAAAGCTAACAAATTGTTGTTGTGCAACTCTCTAATCTCAACTAATTCTAGAGGAAATTGAATTAACATGAACTTTATTATGTGGGTAATTTAATAAATTGATAGGAGATTAGTTGAAAATTAAGGTACACTTAGAATATTTGTGAATGTTCCACCTTTAAATTTAACAAACCCTCTCCCTACAACTATTGTTGAAGTTTCATCACCCAAAGTGATAGAAGACATACTATAAGGCTCTAAGAAAGAAAAATCAACCTCTGAAGAACCTATTGACATTTCAAGCCACTATTAGATGACCCATCATTGATAACCAATCTAAGAGATCCTACATTGGCCATCTTACATGAATTTTCCTTGGGGAGATTCCTAATTTGGCTAAGTTCTAGTTTTCATGCTTTCTCCATTGCTCCCAACCTTCCATCTCCTTTGTCTCCTTCTCCATCCTTCTACTAATGTCTTAGGTGTTTCCCATTGACCTTACCCTTTAATATCTTCCTTTCCTCCATTAATCATTTCCCGACGGTCTGTATCCCATCACTCGATGATCTAATGGAGTACATCGATGGTCTGAGGCCTGTCACCCGGTGGTTCGTAGCTTGTCGCTTGACACTCGTTTTGTCTCCCTTCTTCCTGAGGTCTAATGCTACCCTTTCAATTTTCCTAAGTCCTCATTTTTAGGTGTTGGTTGTTGGCCTTCCCCTTCTTTCACTTTGGCACAAGGGCACAATCATTCCACCCAATCCTCGATTTCTCTTCTAGCTTTTGGGCATCGGGTCATCAACCTTCTCCTTCCATCTTTTCTTCTCACCGATGAATTGAACGCAAAATTCAACTAAGTGTTAATTTTTTGGGCTTCAAGATTCAAGCTTCTCCCTTACCTCTTACCTTTTCCTCGATAAAAGGTAGACCATCTTCCCGATGCTCAATAAAGGTGGACCTTTCAGTGGTCATGGTTTTGCTTTTCTTCTTTTCCTTCTTTCAACATGCAGTACATCGATGGCATGAAGCTTGATGCCCAATGGTTTGATGTGGTATGTTGATGTTATATACAGTACATTGATGGGTCGAAGCCCAATGCTCGATGGTCTGATGCAGTATGCCAATGTTCTATGTGTTACATCAATGGCCCAAAGCGTGACGCCCAATGATATGATGCGGTACAACAACAGTCCAATGCCATACAACCTCCACCCGGTGATCCAATTTCCATCCACCAACAATTCAACCTCTAACAAAGACACATTTTCGAGGCTTCAAACTATTTAATTCATATTCTCACCAGAGGTTCCCCGACATTCCATGAATTTGCATGTTTTTGCATGACAACACCATTAATGCACAAACCACTCCCCCAACTACCAAATCTAATTCTTGGAGCTACAAGAATGTTTTTAAATGGATTTTCTAAAAGTGAAAAATGGATTTTGTGGCACCCATGCTCATTCATTGTTGTTTCTTGTCCCTTCTGACAAATCACATGCCTAGATCATTAATTTCATGGAGGATTTTGGAGGCACTTTTGGATAACCTTCTCTGCGGAGGTATGGTGACCATGCTTGTTCTAAGCATAGATTTTATGGATAAATCTCAAGATTCCTTGATTAGATATTGTAACCCTAGTTGGGTTAAGGTTTGGTTTGAGATCATCTAAGTTATGCTTGATCTACAAAAGAAACACTTTTGTTCTTTTATGGGTTCTTCTTTTGGGCTCCTCTCATAGTTTTCTTTTGTAGACACTATATCTCTACATTCTACCATTGTAAAGTTTGGCTTTATGCCTTATACTAATGAAATCTAGCTATTGTCACAACTATTTCTTGCATCTTTGAGTAAAACTTCTTACCTTCATGTTCGAATGTGTGTTTTAGTTGATTTATTGATGCATTGAGCAATCTTAAGCAAAGAAGGAACAATTTATATCTTGGTGTATCACATCTTTTTCCATTTCATGTTCTCCTTTTATCTCTTTCCTTTGTAAGTTGTTAGAGTAGAGTAGTAATAGTATTTTATGTATTGGGTTGGATTGGAAATTTTGCACTTCGATTAGAAAAGGAATCCAACCTTCTTTGGAGATCTAACCTCGGATGCAAGGTCCCACACCTTGAGGTTATTTCTATTGTTTCATTGGAATGTTGAACCCCATGTTCAACGGGGTACAATTTCATGTGACAACAATTTCTAGCACACCCGATGGGACCAAGGAAATTTTCACTTCACCATTGTTGAGAGAGTGGTACTGCTCTCAATAGTTTAGACTTCAAGAGGCACTCAAACAAAGTATCTGGCGAATCTGCATTCAAAGGACTCTACATCAAAGTTGATCACTCAAATGCTACCTAGAACTCCTGATTACAAGTCAGACCTGTGCATTCATTCCCAAAATTCAAACAAGAGAATATTCTAAAGGTAACTTCCAATACATTGAGCTCCTATATTTTCCTTCTAAAAGAAGAAATAGACAATCTATGTCACTCGTTAGGAGAAATAGAGGCACAAGTCCTTCCCCTAGGGCTCAATCTACACCACCATTAGGTAGGTTATTTCAAGCTAGAATACCTATTATCCATCCAAATAGAACATTATTCCATATGGTTTTACCTAGAAATCAACCCTTTGTATCTTTTAGTGGTGGCAATCCTTTAATTTTAGCCTAGAAGGATGATATACCAGTCAATTCCCTCAAATTTATTCCTCATTTCACTGTTGAGACATCCACAACTCTAGCAAAGCACATCATAGATGTGGAAAACATATGCTATGTGCATGATGTAACAAAAGATGATGTGGTTGTTAGGTTTCTTGCCACTTCCCTTGAGGGTAAAGCATTGTAGTGGTATAGAGGCTTGCCACCTAACTCTATTCACAATTAGGATGAGTTAGATGAGAGATTATGCAAGCACTTTGAAGAAAAAAGTGACCATTTATCCCTAGTAGAACAATCAACAATAATTAAAAGAGCACCTCATAAATTCATGAGTGACTTCAACTAAAAATCCCAAAAGATGTGATAGAATACTTGCCTTGGTGAAGCCTTCTCTTAAGTATGCTTTCTTGTATTTCTTAAGGGATCTTAACAACGACATGGTTGTTATGATTTAGTCAATGGGTGGTTTTACCTTACTTGGAGCATATGACTTGGCCATAAACATAGAAAATTGCTTAATACAGGCTAGGAAGATAGCTCCTAGGCCACCAATGCCTTTATTTCAAGAGCTTCCTTCACAACCAACAATGGCTCCTATTCTAGTTGTAGACATCCAAATTTGGACACCTAATTTATCCAAATTTATCACTTTTCATCTAAACATCCTCTTATCTGAGTTAATTAAGTAATATTACTATTATTTAATTAATACCCTTAATTCTGCCAAATCCCTAAGTTATTTAATTAACAATTAAATACCTTACCCTCCTTAATCCCCTTTTCATCAAATGAATTAAATAAATAATACATTTATTTAATCCTTCACATATCATTTTCATCTAATCCATCTCCTAATCTCTTCATTAGGGATGTGCACATGCCTAATCCTTGATTAGGATGTGTCACATCCTCCAACTTTTGCAAGTTGGCTTCTAATCCTCATGAAACCCTAATTATCCTCTTATTACTGATTAGTTAAGTCTAATCAGTACCTTGGTCAACTCTCCCCATCTCCCAAGGAAATTTTAATTCCTTTTTATTCCTCCTAGAATCCCCTTTTCCCATGCATCTTCTAGAATCTTTGACTTGTCACATCAAGTCACATGTGGACAAGTGCTTCCATTTTTGGAACCTTGTCTTGTCCATGGGATTCTTCCAAGCATGTGAATTTTTTATTCATATTTATTCATCCAAGATTCTTCTCATCTCCCAATGTACTTCCAAGGTACATGTCCTTCTTACACATCATGTACCTCCCTTCCACCTCACTTCCACATCATCCTATCATTGGCCATCTCACATTCCACATGTCAAGATATGAGGGCTTGTGAGTTCTCAAATCACAATAGCCCTACATCTTGACCTTGGTGGCTCAATCTCAACCATTGAATTCTCTAGAGAATTCAAATTTCTCTATAAATACCCCCTCTTCCAAGGAAAAAAAAAAACACTTAGCCATTTTGCAACCTTATGTTGTCATTTTGTGCACTCATTTTTCTCTCATCTATTCATCCATTTTAGCCATTTTTTGTTTGCATCCCACCATCTACTTAATCTTGCATTTAGCTACATCAATAGCCATCTAAGGAGCATACAAAGCAATCCAAAATCAAGGGCCAACCAAGGAGTTTCAACTACAAAGAGAAGGTATAACCATTTGTAATCCTTTTTCATTTTATCTCTTTGTATTAATAATTCCTTAGGCTAATCTTGAGGTGTCTCTTTGTGTTTTTCCATTGTATCTTAGTTGTTTAGAATAGGTAAAAACTTGAGGATATCACACCAGTCACTTCAATCAACCAGCCATCTACTTCTATTGCTCCTTCAAATGAACTGAACGAAGTTAAAGCCTTGTTGCAAAATTTTGGTAATGAGTTGGTGACAATTAAAAGACAACAAGCCCAAAATAATAGGCCTTATTAGCCTCAAGGTCAAGGTTATCAATAGGATAAACAACCTCATCAAGGACAAAATCAATGGAAGCATACTAAGCTTATGAATAGCATACATCCACCTGCTACCAACACTTCAAAATCTTTGGTCCCAATTCAAGATAATCTAGCCCAAGAGCAGGAGTGGTGTTACCTGTAGACACTAAAAAATGTCTTGGTTTGCGAGTATCATTTTTCCATTATCTTGGTATTTTTCCTTGTATAGTTAAATAATTTTAATTCATTTCTTAATATTTATTCTCTTCTAAACAATTAAATAATCTATCTTTTTAATTGTGTCACTAACATTCTCTTTCTCTCTATAATTAAATAAATTATTGTTTATTTTAATTATTTATTCTATGTCATTCATCTATAGTTAAATAATTATTTATCTATTCATTGGCATTCTTCATTCATCTATAGTTAAATAATTATTTATAATTATTTATCTATTCATTGGCCTTTTTCAATTTTCTATAGTTAAATAATTATTGAAATTATTTAGTTATCTTTTGTCACTCTTCCACTATTAAATAATTAACCCAAATTAATTATTTAATGTCCCTTTCCTATTTCCTCTTATTTAATTAATTAATTGCACAATTAATTAAAATAAATGTCCATTTTCCTCTTCTTCCACAAATAAATAATTTAAATAATTATTTATTCCCCACTTGGTCAAAGATGCTCTCCTCATGAAATAAATAATTCCTCCATTATCCCTCCACTCTCTCATTTCAAATTTGGACCGTTGATTCTCTTTGGTCTTCTTTCGATCTTGATCATTTGTTTGTAGCCGTCCCTAGCCCACTACTTTGTGGTGCATGAATCCTCCACTGTTGATCTTGGCATCTTTCTAGAAGATAGATCTCATTCATCCATTCAAATAACTCTACTATAAAAGAAGGCTTTCTCCAGCATTTTGGCTTTACAACCACATATCTCCAAGATTCATGCTTACATTTGCAAGTACTTGCATGCAACAAAAATTGAGGGAAACTTGCAAAGGCAGATTTGAGGAGAGGAAAGGAAGGTTATTCAAGTTTAACATGGAGAGTTTGCTTTGATTTTGTTCTAATTTGCTTGCTATTTTGATTGTTCTTACTTGCTTTCGATTTGGGTTTTTAGCTTAGATTTAATAGAGTGGTTGCTATTATCTTTGTTATTTGGATTTGGATTCTAACCACTATCTTACATTGGTGAACTTCATGTGAACAATCTAATCTTCTAAGTGTTTTAAATGAGTTTTGCAAACTATAGCCAAAAATTTGTATTCAAAACCTGTCATATTCTTTTGAGCACAGAAAAATGGGCGCATAAAATCCTATAAAATGTTTTATGGGTTTTGTAGGGCTCTCTCTTAGCTTTCTAGAACTTTTTATGGTTTTAAATTTTGTTTATATTTGAGAACATTATGGTTGTTTTATTATTCGCTAATTTTTTAAATTTAATTGTTAAAATCCACGTTTTCTTTTTCCTATAACAAATTTTGCATGTAATCTCTTTTGAAACCTTTTCCAAGTTTTGTAGGTATCACTTTCATCTTTCCACAACGTTTTATGATTTTAAATTTCGTTTAGTTTTGAGAAAGTTATCGTTGTTTTAGTTTGCTATTATCATTAAAAAAAAATTTGGTATTACTAATCTCTTGTTTTCAGCATGTAGCATCAATCTTGGAGGGAGTCTAAACTATTTCTTTTGAAACATTTTGTTGGCCTATTTTTGTGCTTGCTTAGCATAGAATCATCTTGCTTTTGTTTTGTAAATTTTCACTCATGGGCTAAAATGAACAACTTTGCATTCTTCATTCATTGGGTTTAAAATTTACAACTTGCATTACACTCATGGGTTTTAAAATGAACTTGCATTATCATTCATGGGTATAAAATGAACAACAACTTGCATATTTTCACTCATATGGTCTAAAATTTACCACAAATTGCATCAAACTCATTGGGCTAAAAAAACTTGCTCGTTTGACATCATAAGTGGGACTTGAAATAAATCAGCAATGTATTGTCTTGTGATTGGGTCTTTGTTATGAGGTACATATGCTATTCCCTCATGCTTAGTGTGACCTTGGGAATCAAAAATACCTCTTGGAATTTACACTCTCACACCAAACATTTGATCTTGAGGCTAAAATGAGCATCATGCTAGTGTAAGGCAAACACATTATGCTCTCTCCTCACACTTAGTGTGATCTTGGAGATTCCAAGGCATTGTGTTTGTCTTGTTGTTGTTGTTTACCTTTAGAGGGCCTGCCTCCCGATTTGTGAGAGGGAACGACCCAAGCGGTACTTTGGATTCAGTCTGCTATATAAATAATTGTGGTTGTGATGAAAGCCATTAATAATTTGGAGCAGATGTTCTATACCGACATAAGTCTCCCTCAGTATCCATGAGATGCGTAAAACCCTTCTAAGGGATGGGAGACCTCTTAAATGAGTGAGCTACCACATGTATAGACACCAAATTATCCTAGAACACTAACTAAGAACCAAACTAGTTAGAAGCCACCCTTTTACTTCAATTTTGGTGACATTCTTAGTGCTAGGGTGTAGCACCACACCCTTAAGACTTTTACGCCTAACATTTGGATCCCTTTAGTGACACAGAAAGCCCTAGCTTGCATAAGTTACTTGCCTTTTGGGCTCATGAATTTCCATGGAAAGGGTGATTTGCAGTATCCTTCCATAGCAAGAGGCCCCTACCCACCCACTGTTGTAGGCAAGAGTTGATACATACCCCAAAAGGGTGTCTTGTATGGGTGTCCCTCCCTTGTGTTGAAGGAGATTCCTAGTTTGGGTCTAAGTGTGTTGCCATTGGCCATTGACCATAGGATAGGTTGTCTTATGTGTGTGATATTGTACTCGATATATTTTATACCAGTGGAAATTTGAGGTGACTAACCTCAAGAACATACACATGCGCATTTCAAAATTGTCACAAGTCAACAACCAAACCAATCTACTTTTAGAGTATTTTCAAAATATTCTCAGTCATATTTCACAAATTTTCCAAAACAAAAACCAATTGAGGTAATAAATTTTACATAATACTTGTCCAAATCTGATCCAAATCATCTTTACAGTGATCTTATCATTTGAACCTCAAACTTGCAAAGTTTTATCATTCCATTCCATCATCTTCATTTAAGATTGCATTACATTTTAGGTTGCATTGTTCATCCTTGCCTTGCATAATTAATCTTAGGTTTTTCTTAGGTTGCACATAAATTCTAGATTTGAGACATAGGAAGCTTATCAAGCCTTTGGACAGTCCATGGTTACTTATTCAAATTGTCATTGACCTTTATCTTTTTATCTATCAATCTTTGTCATCATAAACTTGGTCAAAATTTAGGTCTCAAACTTATGTCTTAGTTTAGACTCATCTTGTCAACCTATCATCTTCTCAATATTGGTCATCACAAAGGTCAATGACAATTGGGTTTGTTATCTTGGATCTACAATAGCTTGGCTATCATCCTTGTTCTTAAATCTTAAAGGTCCATATCCTTAGTGTCATTTTGCTAGTATCATTTAGCTTCGTACCATATCCTTTGATCATAACATCATTATCATCCTCTCTTTCCTTAGTTTTGGACTTAAGTGCTTTGTAATATTGCATCCTTATATCCAAAAAATCACAAAACATAGGTTAATATCATATCATCTTGCATTCCCATCTTGGATCAACATAGATTGTTTAGTATCCTCTATCTTAAATCTTGAGGTCCACATCCTTAGTATCATTTGGCATCTGCATTGGTCTCATTTAGCTTCATTTTCTTTGGTCATTATCATCCTTGCATTATCATCTTGCATCCTTATATCCCAAAAATCCAACAAAAACATAGCTTAGTATCATATCCTCTTGCATTACCATCTTGCATTATCATTATCATCCTCTTCACCTTTGCAAGTCTTACATGGTTGAAACAAGATCACGATAAAAAAAGAAAGGACATGGAATATTCAAGTGATCCTTTTTACAATCCCACAAGTGATATGAACCTTGGGTCAAATTCAAAACAAACCCCAACATCAAGAGGAATCTGAAATTCATTCTCTAATATCCCATTAGAAGAGATCAACAAAGGTTTAACCCCAAAATAAATCGAACAAGGATTAGAAGACCCAAGAATAGTACGCATTGTTGAAGAACTAATTAATGTTGAACCAAATAAATTCTTTTATGCACTAGCATAGAAAGGTGCCAAACTTCCTCAAGGCCATGATGTTTCTACACTTGTAGAGGGAGTTACACAAGCCCTAAACCAAGGATCTACCCAAAACACATTCACACTAAGGATTTCATCCTCACAAAAATTGTCTACTACATTACCCCTTGGGACAACTACACACATTCCTAACATACCATTCGGAAACAAGAGAACTCATGCTTCAACATAAGGAAAAACTTTTACATTTGATGCCTCATCATCAAACCCCATGACTATGACATTTACAAATCCTCTTTTCCAAAGTACAATTCAAGGTTTCACACCTCAAAATAAACCTAAAAAATCAAGGAGGATTCATAAGGCACCAAATCAAGGTCCTACACCATTATCCCAAAATGCAAATCAAGTTCGTACCCTATCATTTCAAAATGCAAATCAAGGTCCTACACCATCATTTCAAAATACCATACCAAACACAAAAATTACCTTTGGAACAAATCAAAATACTAACTTCATTCCAAATCAAACCAACACAATGCATCATTTACACATCAATATCAACAAGGTAACCAAGGTCCCATGCAACAAAATGTCACTCCAAATCCAACATTTGACCATCTCAATAACAATACCAATGGAATCATGCAAAATCAACCAAACACAACACCATCTCTCATAGAAACCTTGATGCAACAAATACAAGCCATACAACAATAAATGACAAACATACAATTGGGGACCAATAAGAAAACTTATTCCATGGAGGAATTGTGCCCCTATCCATTTGAAAGAAGCCTATACATGCCAATCTTTCCCCCTCACTTCACGACACCAAGTTTACCCAAGTATAAAGGGAAAGGAGATCCAATAGAACACATAGAATAATTTAATATGACATGTATAGAAATCACTTTCAAGCCTACATATTTGATGAGACTATTTACACGAAGTCTTATAGGACAAGCTCTAGAATGGTTTGCACACCTTCCTCCTGGGAGTCGGACATTGGGTGACTTGGCTAATAGACTCATTAATCACTTTTCCTTCAATATAGAAAGTGACATGACCCTCACAAAACTATGCACAACTAAACAAGATGAAGGGGCATCACTCACATCATTCTACCAATGATGGCGAAGTATGGCTAGCAAATGTCCTTGCCACATCCCTAAGAAACAACTAGTCACCATGTTTGTGGAAAACCTCAACATAGAATTAAGGATTGGACTCCAAATACAATGTTGCACAACCTTTGAGGATATCATTGAAAAAGGTTTCTTTATTGAGAAAGCCCTTGTGGAAAAGGGACTAGTTAAGGTGCACACAGAAAATCCAAAAGCTAGTAATGAAAAAGGTAAATTTTGGTCCCAAAATAAGAACATCACTAATGATGGAGTCGTTGATGCAAAAGTGATAAACAAAGTTCCTATCATTCAACTCAAAGGTCCTTCCACATCAAACACATCAAACTCATAAAACACCCAAACATGAGGTCAAGGTCAAACATTGAATGCAATCTAAAACAACCAACAATGTAGAGGACCTCCACGCACTAAGAGAACGTACACTCCCTTGGGTGAACCTATTGAATCAGTTCTAAATAAGCTTTTACAATCCAATGTCATTCAACTTCTAGACATCAAGAACTATGAGCCCACATTCTTCAAGCCTAATTGGTGGAATGATAATGAATATTGTGAATACCACCATGGAAAAGGACAAAACATCTTCATGTTGGACTCTCAAAAATATCATTTAGGACCTCATTGAACAAGGAGACATTTCAATAGACAATCCACAACCTAAAACCAATGTTGATCATACCATATTCCAGACTCCCTTGCATGACCATGGAAAATGGAAAGCCTATGATTCAGGTGACAATAGTGTTGATTATACCAACATTTCATATCACTACAGTACCATCATTCACCACATCTAAGCCTTTGATAGTCATGTTGCCACTATCACCATTATTAATAAGAAAAATTTAGAATGTGTTGTCACTACCTGTAGAGCCAAGGTAACTCTACAAGGGGCTACCTATAATCCACAACCAAAGAGTCAATATAACCTCCTTGATCATCTAGGAAAGACACCTTTATAGATATCCATTCTTGAGCTGCTTCGCATTTCCCCTGAACACAGGGTCATCCTAGAGAAAGCCTTGCAAGAAACATTTGTACCCTCTGACCTAAATTTCAAACAATTTTGGGCCATGGTTGGATACCTAGCTATTCCATACCACGTCACATTTTTTAAACAAGACTTCTCTACACAATAGTCAGATTGCAATAATCCCCTACACCTTGAATTTTACGTTAATAAACATAAGATCAGACGAGTCTTGGTAGACGGTGGAAGCAATGGGATACTTTAATAATTGCATAGATCAAACCAAGAAAATTGTTATCAAAACATATGATGACGTTGAGTGCTCATCTAAAGGTGTAATTTCACTTCTAGTAAGAGTTGGTCTAGCTATATAGAACACAATGTTTCATGTCTTGGATCTAGATTTACACTAACCTTCTTCTTGATTGCCCATGGATTCATGCCACAAGGGCCATACCATCCACATACCACCAATGCCTCAAGTTTCCACATAATGGCACTGAAACTACTATTCCTGGTGATCCGATCCCTTTCAATATTGTACTAACCCGAGAGGAACTATTGAGCATCAAGTGCCCATAAATTGAGAGGCCTCATCCTCCACTTCATCCCACTACATTAATCCTATAATTAGAGAAATTTCCAAGTTAGATTGCAAGCAACATAAAACTAAATTCCCCAATCAACAATAGAGAACAATAGAAAGCAAGAAGCAAAATAAGATGAAACAACATCACCTAGTCTTCAAGCCTCCATTGAATGACCTCCATTGGCCTTCTCCATCTTACTGAAAATGATATAATTGCCCTCAAATTTGAAGTGCAACTATAACCTATATCTAAGACAAGCAAAATATTGAAGTAATGTGTATGCTCAAGCACTCAAAAGCTCTCAAGCATGCTGAAAATAACTTGTGTGTGTAAAATGACTTGAAAGAGGGCCTTTTAAAGAATTCCAAATTGAGAATGGATGGCCAAGATTAAAAGTTGGTGAAGCCCTAAGATCAAAGGCCAAGAATCAATGTCATAAAGAGGATTAGGTTTAGGGCAACATTAGGTCAAAGTTAGGGCAAGCCTTGAAATGAAGGGTTGGGATTTAATTGGAGATAATCAAATCAATGGTGGAGAATAATAGGTAGTTGGAATAATAGAAATTATTTAATTTATGGAGAATGTTGACTTATGAATTAAATAATGGTTTAATTCATAAATGGGAATGAGACAAAAGACTTGATATTTATAATTATTTTAATTATTTATTTTGGTGGGATGGAAAGTGGGCTAAATAAATAAGTTTATTTGATTCAAGGATAAATGATAATGTTGGTAATCAGAAATTTATTTAATTATTAGAGGGAATAAGAACTAATTAGTGACGTATTTAAATAAATAAATGTAATTTATTTGTTTAAATAATCATGGAGGAATAATTATGACATTAGGATGTGATTAAATAATTGAATTATGTGAGGAAGAAGCATGGTCATCGTAGAAAATATGGTTTGCAAGTCGAGGCCATTTTTATGTGTCTACATTTTGCCCCTCTTTGACATGATACAGTTTATCGCATTATGTCAAAGAACAAGTCAAAAATATGTTCTAGTTTGAAAGTGAGGAGAGGAAGGATGACAAGGAGGTAGTGGTATGCCCCCTCGAGAGGACAGGCAGGTTGAAAGAACGTGAGTGTGCTCTCGAAATGGATGAGAGGACTAGAGGATGAAGGAATAGAAGAAATGTTGGCGTGGAAATCATGGATGTGAGGATGAAAAAGGAATACTTCAATATTTTGCCAAATAACATCATAGGTGTTGCATAATCATCATTGGGCGGTAAAATGTGACAAATGGACAACAAACACCATGATATGACATAGACCAAGGTGTGCAAGGTCATCCACTTGTGAAAAACAGATAGCCACAGACAAGGAATGTCCTAACTCATACTAAAGGCCAAGTTGCCCCAGTCTTTTTGTCAAGACACACCAAAGACAACAATCAAGGAAAATTAGGCCATGAGACATCATTACACCTCTAAATCCTTCATGGGACATCCTCGAGGTAGCTAGTAACATGACCAAGAGACAAAATAAAATAAAAAGATTAAACAAAATAGACCAGCAAAATCAACAGCCATTCAATATGTTTGCCAAGATTTGTGTGTCAAAGGTTGATTGTGTGATAGTTTGACAGTTTGACAATTTGATAGTCTAACAGTATTGACGATTTGACGATGCCTATTGTCAGGAAGGACACATCTTGAAAAGGCCAATGACTATGTGACGAAGCCTGTCGTCAGGAAGGACACATCCTGAAAAGGCCAATGACTATGTGACGAAGCCTGTCGTCAAGAAGGACACATCCTGAAAAGGCAAATAGCGTTTTGACGGGGTCCAATTCCAAGAAGGACACATCTTGAAGGGGACCATAAAGTGACTAGGTTGACATTGTGTTGGCCATTTGATAGATGTTTGGCTTGATGATTGACTGGGCTATATTGTCTATTGGTTCATGATTTGAATGTTGACGTTCAAATGATTGTCATGTTTCTGAGTGTGACTATGTTTGACTTATTTGACCGACATGACGAACCCTAAAGGACTGACCTAGGTGGCCTCAGACGCTCATCGATAGATGGCCTTGCCTATGTCGTGCACAAATTGAAGATGAATTGGCATGTTTTGACTTGACCTGACAAACCCTAAGGGACTAAACCTAGGGGGCCTCGGGGGCACATCGACTGATGGCCTTGCCTACGTAGCAAATGCACAAAGACCACGTAGTTCGACTGGGACAGATGAACAAATTGAAAATGAATTGACATGTTTTGACTTGACCTGACAAACCCTAAGGGACTGAACCTAGGGGGCCTCAGGGGCACATCGACTGATGGCCTTGCCTACGTAGCAAATGCACAGAGACCACGTAGTTCAACTATTGACAAAGAATAACACGACTGACATGACTAAATTTGACTCTGTTTTTGGGATTTGTGGTGTTATTTAGATGTTTTAGTGCTTT
Source organism: Sequoia sempervirens (assembly GCA_007258455.2). Classification (NCBI taxonomy): domain Eukaryota; kingdom Viridiplantae; phylum Streptophyta; class Pinopsida; order Cupressales; family Cupressaceae; genus Sequoia; species Sequoia sempervirens. The sequence continues at coordinate 20,204 of VDFB02346415.1, forward strand.
CATCAGGACATTTTTCAATTTTTAGGTCTTTTTTCAGGACTATTTATGATTTTTAGAAATTTTTTCAGGACTTTTTATGATTTTTAGGAATTTTTTCAAGACTTTTTATGATTTTTTATTATTTTTTTTTAGGAGTTTTCCGATTGTCAAGACCATGTGCGATACCCACTATAGTCTCATGATAAAATATTGCCCCTAGTCAAGTTGATGGAAAGAACGTGACTGGTATGGACAATAGGCGATGCGCAAGACTTTGATGTCAACCACTGTCGGCCATGGAAAGAAATGTCATGATGTCCGGGTGAAACGTTTTGACGAATCTCAGCAAAATGGATGTTTATTATGGACGAAGGTAGATAGAGTGATAATAGATGTCAAAGCAATGACCGACTACACATGGCGCTTGTTTGCCAGGTTTTCACCATGGTACTTATCCAAAGCACCTGTTTACCAGGTTTTCACTATTGGATGAATTATTTATTTTTTATTTTTGTCAATTTTTTCATTTTTTTGTGGTGTCACCAGGATGCCTGTTTGCCAAGTTTTCATCCAAGTGACGATATTTTTGTATTTTTCCATATTTTTGTATTTTTAATGTTTTGGTTGTCAGCCAGACTTTTCGATGCTATGTATAAAACTTGCTTTAAATGCAGATTGTTGATTGGCTCTGTTAATTGTTCACCATCTGGAGTAGCCAACTGATATGCGCCAAAACCAAATGACGTGGTGATGATGTACGGACCCAGCCAATTGGGCTCAAACTTGCCTGGTTTTTCTCTGTCGGACTGATTCTTAGGATTCTGCATGAGAACCAAGTCACCAATGTCAAATTTTCGAGTCATCACTCTTTTGTTGTAGTTTCTGCAAAGAGGATTTTGATATGCCTATAAGTGGTTCAAGGCATTATGTCTGCCTTCATCTAGCATTTCTAATTCATGTAGTTGTGACTGTCGATATTCTTCATCAGTGATTAGACCTTTCATAGAGACTCGTAGGGATGGAATTTTGACCTCTATGGCAAGATGGCTTCAGCTCCAAAGACGAGGGCAAATGGAGTGGCTCCGGTGGGAGTATGGATGCTAGTGCGATATGCCCACAAAGCAGGATTGAGTTGTATGTGCCAGTCACGACCAACATCGTTGACAGTCTTCTTAAGAATTTTGATGGTCGTTTTATTAGATGCCTCAGCTTGAGCATTTCCTTGTGGGTAGTAAGGCGTGGAGAAGTGGTGTCAGATATGGAAGCGTTCACAAAGCTCACGGACATCCTAATTTTTGAAGGGACAACCGTTATCTATGATTATGAATTGTGGAATACCATATCGACAGATGATATAGTTGAGGATAAACTTGGAAATTTGTTTGCCGGTAATGTAAGTGAGTGGGATGGCTTTGATCCACTTAGTAAAGTACTCAGTGGCAGTAATGATGAATTTGTGGCCATTGGACGAGGTAGGATGGATCTTGCCCACGAGGTTGAGTCCCCATTGTGCGAAGGGCCAAGGAGATGTAATCGGCCAAAGTTCCTATGTTGGTGCATGAATCAAGTCACTGTGTATCTGACATTGGCGACACATTCTAAAAAATTCAAGTGCATCTTTCTCAATGGTTGGCCAGTAATAGCCAAGTCTCGTTATCTTTTTGGCTAAAGTAGGACCACTTGAATGGGATCCACATATACCCTCATGTACCTCTCGCAAGGTCATTTGTGCTTCATCAGTGTCAAGACATCGAAGAAGGGAGTTATCAAAGCTACGACGGTAAAGGGTATCAATGAGGATGGCGTATCTGGCGGATTTTCAGATAAAAGACTTTCATTGGTTATTGGATAGGTTGGGGGAAGGGTTTGGGACTTGAGGTAGTCATAAATGTCTTGATACCATGGAGAATTAGGACCAACAAGCTCGCAAACCATCTCTGATTACAGTATGTGTCCATGTCACGGAACTAAAGTTGACCTACAAGAATTCAAATTGAAACATTACTAAGATATAAAGAGAACCAATTATTATTACATTAAATGCTTTGCTTATTTTGTAATTCTTGGACTTATAAAGTCCTGTGTAAACTTATTTGAGGTTGTCAACCATTCGTTTGTAAGGCATTGATTTCTCGTCCTTAGTGTCATAGTCATCATTGACTTGGTTAATGACCAATTGAGAATCACCATAGACATGAAGTGTTCTAATTTTCCATTTGATGGCCATTCTGAGTCCTGTGACAAGTGCCTCATATTCTGCCACATTATTTGTACATGGAAAAGCAATGCGAAAGGACTTAGGAATGGAGTCTCCTTGAGGGGTGATAAACAATATTCCTGCCCCTGAGCCATGATTAGTATGAGATACATCAAAATATAGCCTCCAAGTTGACTTAGGTTCTGCATGAAATATTGACTCATCTGGAAAGTCTGCTACTGGTGGATGATCACCCTATGCCAAGCGCATCTTCGGTTAATGCTTGCTATCCTTGTCCTTGTGCCTTTTTTCTTTCAACAATTAGACCTCCTTTTCATCCAAGATCATTACCCATTTGCGAGCGACTGTCAATCTTTGCACAACAAAGGAGATATTGAGGATCAATCTTTGCCCTTAAGTGTCTGGTGATTCAGCATGTAGTGTCTTAATTTATGAGCCACAAAGACAACCGCTAAGCAAGCACGTTCGATGGTTGTGTAATTTAGCTCATATCTGACCAATGTCCTACTAATGTAGTATATGGCCCTTTCCTTTTCTTCATGGTCGTTTTGCGATGGCCCCAGTCTTTGAGATTGTTGTGAAAATGTATAGGAGTCAAAGGGTTTCCACTTCAACTGAGTGCAGCATTAAAACAAGTGGTGACTAGTGAATATTCTTTTGTTGTTGGAAAGGCCTCACGACATTATCTGTCCACACAAAAGGGATACTTTTGCACAAAAGATACTAAAATGGGTGACACTTGTCTGCCAATTGTGCTATGAAGCATCGGATGGATTGTAACCTGCCTTGCAATGTTCTGAGTTCACTTATCCCTTTTGGAGGAAGCATGTCTAATATGGCTTTCACCTTAGCAGGATCGACCTCAATGCCTCTATGAGAAACAATGTACCCCAAAAGTTTGCCTGATGTTATGCCAAAGACACATTTCTTTGGATTCAAGCGGACCTTGTATTCTTCCAGTCTCTTGAAAATTTTGTCTAACACCCTTAAGTGGTCTTTTCGTGTCAAAGATTTTTCCAAAAGGTCATCTACATAATCTTCCATTATATTGTGCATCATGTCATGGAATATGGTTGTCATGGCTCTCTGGTACATGGCACCTGCATTCTTAAGACCAAAAGGCATGACGTTCCAACAGTATGTGCCCCAAGGACATATGAAGGTTGTTTTGTGTTGATCTTCAAGGGCAATACGAATCTGATTATAACTGGAAAAATTGTCCATGAGGGACAACATCTCATATCTTGCTGTAAGGTCCACTATGATATCGATGTTTGGCAAGGGAAAGTCATCCTTTGGACAAGCTTTATTTAGGTCCTGAAAATCTATGCAGATGCAGATTTGACCATTTGGCTTTGTCACTGGTACAAGATTTGATATCCATTTGGCATATTCTATGGACCGTATGAATCCCACATCCAACAATTTCTTAAGTTCTATTTTCACTAACAAGGCGATCTGTGGGTGCATCTTTTGCAGCTTTTGTTTCACTGGCTTGGCATCTGGAAATAATGGCAAATGGTGCAAGGAAAGTTCTGGATCCAACCCAGGCATATTGGCATAAGACCATGCAAAGTTGACCTTACGCTCTAAAAAGAATTTGAGGAACTCAGGTTTCTCTTCCTCTATCAAAGATGCCGCGAAGAGGACCATCTTAGGATCTTCTATTGTAGATATGTTTACTTCCATAGTATCCTCTATGAGCATGGCCAATTTTTCTTGAGTTACAGGGAGGAAGTCCAGTCCTCCATCCTTAGGTGCCTCAGAGAGGTTTTCACCTTCGGATATGTCCTTTATGTTTACTTTTTTATCATCAGAAGGTGCCTTTTGGTTTTCACCTAAAGATGTGTCATTTTTTGCTTTATTTTTATTTTTCATTTTGTGACTAGAGGACAGAGCAGTCTCCCCAAAGTAAGTGGCACAATCTAGGTTAATGGAAAATCCAGCCTTGTGGTCTCCACTTGGTATACCCTCATGCAGTCCCATGAATTCTGCAATGGCCTCATCATTTTGAAATATGTCCATAACTGGTGAGCCTTGTTGATCCCAATCGATTAGTTGTGGGTAGACTAAGGAAATGCCATCATCAGTATTGGTGAATGGTGGGTAGGATGCGGAAGGCATGCTGACGGATTCAAAGAGGTTAAAGATAAAATTGTCATCATTAGGCTCTATGTCAGATTCTATCTAGTACTCTGCCTCACTTGATTCACACTCATCAGCAAAGTAAGGAACAAAGGGAGTGGAGTTTGGGTCAGTAGTGTCATGTGGCAATTCAAATGAATCTGAATGATGGTCATTAGGTTCAGTAGGGTAGACAAGTATGTCGGGATTATGGTCAATAGGAGTAGAAGAGGATCTGGACTGGGTGTTGTTTGGTGTCGTGTCAATTTTGAACATTTTCCAGAATCTCTCTTCAAATGTAGGCTCTCCAGGTTCAAGGAACAAGTCATCAAGGCAACAGTCACTTAGGGATCATTGGGAGCCAAATTCCCATTCATGGGAGTCATTTTCAGAAAGGGGATCTTCAATTGTCTCGACACAGTCTAAAGCATTTACTCTCTCGCTAGAAAGCACATTGGTACTATGATCGCCAGATTCTCCTAGTCCTAACCCTAACCCAAGATGTTTAGGTCTTCCTTTAGGTGCTAGAGGTTCTTGCCTTCCTGTCTTGTGCTTACCGAGGCCACTAACTCCATCGTAGCCTTTTTCCTTTATCATGTTATATCCTTTACCATACATTTCTACTGGCAAGGGAGTTGGATCCTCTGGTTCTCTATAAATCCAAGATAGCACGTTGTTAATGTCCTCTTGACTCATTTCACCTCACTTTATGAATACTAATTTTGGAGGGACTCTAAAAATTTCTTTTGACTCTAACATGAAGCAAGGCTTGCCATAGACCTGGGGAGACTTGGGCATCCTTGTTATGCAATAGGCCGTATTCAACTTATACTCTCCACACCCTTGGTCGTGGATCTTAATACTTGGGTCGATGCTTGGGGTGATGGATGAAGTGGTAGATGTCATGGAGGTGGTCATGGTTGTCGAAGAAGCAAAAGTGGATGTTGTGGCAGTGGATGTGGATGTGGGAGGCTTCGTGAGTGTTGATGGGTCAATGAATTTAGAGGATGAAGATGTCGAAGCTTCACTGTTGATAGGCACTTGGCGCTCTAAGATACCTCTCAAATTGGTACAATATTGAAATGGGTCAGGGTCTCCATATATGGTAATCTCAGTGCCTTCAAAGGGAAACTTCAAACACTGGTGATATGTGGAAGGGACAACTTTCAAGGCGTGAATCCAAGGTCGACCAAGTAAAATATTGTATGGAAGTTCTAGATCTAGGACTTGACAAGTGGTGTCCACAATGACTGGCCCAATACGAATTGGAAGTGTAACTACGCCTCGAGAGGAATGTTCTTCATCATCATATGCCTTGATAACAATGCTCTTTGTAGTATCTACACAAGCATCAGAAAAGCCTAGGGCCTTAACCAATTTTAAGGAGCATATGTTTAGTCCTACTCCGCCATCTACTAACACTCGTCTGACCTTATGCTTATGGATAAAAACTTCAATGTGAAGGGCATCATTATGATTGGATTTGGACGATGAGTAGTCTTGGTCTGAAAATTTTATATGGTGGGGAGCGGTAAGATATCCCACCATGGCCTCAAATTGATTGACATCAATGTCTTGGGGAACATAAGACTCTTGTAATGTTTTGTCGAGTATAGCCTTATGAGCTGGGGAAATACGTAGCAACTCAAGTATAGAAATTTGTGCAGGTGTCTTCCCAAGTTGGTCAATGAGGTTAAAATTTCCTTTAGGCTGGGATTGTTTGGGTAATGGATTGGACTGCGATTGTTGGGTGGATGGGCCAGTGATTGTTATCTTTGGTTGTCTGGGAGGAGGGCCAGCTATGGTGACTTTTCCCCCACGGGTAGTGACATTGCATTTAGGGGCATTTCTGACAGTAACTGTGTTGACATGTTCAACAGTTGTTCTAATATGATTTATGATAGGTCCCCCAGAATAGTCATATGCAATACGGGCATGGTTGGCTCGATTATTGTTATTGGATTTTGACGTGGAAGGGTTACTAGAACCATGGTCCTGCAGTGGGTTCTTGTGTATGGTATGGTTTGAATTAGATACAAATTGTGGTCCACCTATCTCAATGGTATGATTCTCGATAAGGTCTTGTACCAAATTTTTTAGTTGTTGACAAGAGGAGGTTCACCAAATGTAATTAGAGAAATTTCCAAGTTAGATTGCAAGCAACATAAAACTAAATTCCCCAATCAACAATAGAGAACAATAGAAAGCAAGAAGCAAAATAAGATGAAACAACGTCACCTAGTCTTCAAGCCTCCATTGAATGACCTCCATTGGCCTTCTCCATCTTGCTGGAAATGATATAATTGCCCTCAAATTTGAAGTGCAACTATAACCTATGTCTAAGACAAGCAAAATATTGACGTAATGTGTATGCTCAAGCACTAAAAAGCTCTCAAGCATGCTGAAAATAACTTGTGTGTGTAAAATGACTTGAAAGAGGGCCTTTTAAAGAATTCCAAATTGAGAATGGATGGCCAAGATTAAAAGTTGGTGAAGCCCTAAGATCAAAGGCCAAGAATCAATGTCATAAAGAGGATTAGGTTTAGGGCAACATTAGGTCAAAGTTAGGGCAAGCCTTGAAATGAAGGGTTGGGATTTAATTGGAGATAATCAAATCAATGGTGGAGAATAATAGGTAGTTGGAATAATAGAAATTATTTAATTTATGGAGAATGTTGACTTATGAATTAAATAATGGTTTAATTCATAAATGGGAATGAGACAAAAGACTTGATATTTATAATTATTTTAATTATTTATTTGGTGGGATGGAAAGTGAGCTAAATAAATAAGTTTATTTGATTCAAGGATAAATGATAATGTTGGTAATCAGAAATTTATTTAATTATTAGAGGGAATAAGAACTAATTAGTGACGTATTTAAATAAATAAATGTAATTTATTTGTTTAAATAATCATGGAGGAATAATTATGACATTAGGATGTGATTAAATAATTGAATTATGTGAGGAAGAAGCATGGTCATCGTAGAAAATATGGTTTGCAAGTCGAGGCCATTTTTATGTGTCTACAGATCCATCTAACCTCATTAAATAATCCACTCCATTTACCACATCTTCCACACCCAAGATCCAGATTCAAGACAAAGGATGCAGAGAGTATAATTTGAAGACCTTGTTTTGCATTGGAAAATTTCCTAAATCTCCAAAGACCTATGGAAAACCATGATTTATTCTTAAGGAGCCTACAATCATCATCCATACCCATCCCACCACCTTCATTAAGTGGGAGGAATTAAGCAAAGAACCTATTAGTGAGGAAATTTCCATATGGATTTACAAGGATGAGCAAGACATTAAGCTTAAGCGGTTACCAATTGATTAGTATCCAAAAGGATTCGAGCTCATGAAACAAAAGGGATATGATGGACATAGTGGCCTCAATCTAAATAAGAATGGAATGAAAGAACCTATATTGCCTTCTCGCCTACCAAAATATAGAGGGTTAGGGTTTGTAACAACAAAAGTGAGTGTCCTTGGTACTGGGTTTCCTTTTGTAATGTCGTAAAATTGCACCCCTTGTAATTTCACATACATTCTTGTATCCCCTTTAGTGTCCACCCCCTTAGCACCTATGTAGGCTCATTTTAGCCACTACATTAGCCTTTTTCCCTTCTCAAGATGCTTAGGGCCCCTTTTCAACAACTACATTCACGTGTTAGCTTTGCATCAAACCTTGTGCTTTTCTTGTTCTTGTCATTTTGTAGCATGATGTGTCTAGACACTAGCGCGCCACGCAAACGTCTGCATGCCCAACATCCTATGAAATTTCAACATTCAAAAGACTATTTTTGAGAATTTTTGTCAGCAAGTTTTGTCAATGGTAACGACCCGAAATGCCTTGTAACAACTCAGGAAGCTTCTTCTCCCTCTTCAAAAGCTATCTTTTTAGCTCATTTTGCCGCCTTCTCCTCCTTGGCTTCTATCTTGGAAATTCTCCCATATTCCTCTTGCTATCTTGCTTGCACAACTCCACACTGCTTGTTATAGGAGCTTCAAGCACTCTTAAGCTCTTGCAACACCCTCTACAACACGCTTGGCTCTTGCAACTATCTTGCTCTCCCTCTTCGGCTTTCTTAAGCCTTGTAGTTGAAATATCCCTTATCTTATGCTTGTGAGCATCTTGGGATTTCACACATCCCCTATCTATTACATCTATATTTTGTGATACAGGTTCTCCTCCTCGAGTGAGGATTGCTTTTATCACCTATATTTTGTGATACAGGTTCTCCTCAAGCGGGGTTTTCTTTTATCACTCATTGCATACCTTATTTCTCTCTGTCTATTTGGTTTTCCATGGAGGTGGGAACACCAAAATGGGGGTTTGACTGAGGCAACCCCATATACAACCCCAAATTTTTCTCTAGATCTTATGCATACAGGTATTGAAGATGTTCATTTTCTTGAGGCTCCATTACTTGGGTTTTTGTAAGCTTCTTCTATCTATCATCCTCTTGTACTTTATCTTATTTCAATTTTGTTATATTCTACTACTTTCTTGCATTTTGTAAGTTCTTAGCAATCCAATTGTTAGTAGTCACTTTGTTGTTTTTTTGTGATAAACTCAGTTTTGGTTCGTACGAGATGCCAGTGCGCCTCTAGGACACCAGTGCGCCACACTGTCATCCTTATTTCACGTTGTCATCCTTTGGCTGAGAGCTCGCCAGTTTTTCTAGAAAACCCTTGTGATCTACTATTTTTTATTCTAGAACTTTTGCTCTGTTCCTTGGGGTAGTTTAGGGCAGTTCGCCCCTTGGGAATCTCTTGAGAATAAAGAGAATCATGAGTAGTGAATCCCTCTTCTCTACATTTTGGTGAACCCGACGTGAACCACAATATTTTTCAAAAAACTAGGAATTTATTTACCCCAACTTGGTGGGGTCATAACTTTTGGCTCGGTGCTAAAAATTCATAACCATTTACACTATTGAAAATATCTCCAAGAGGACTAATTTAGTCCTTAAAATACTATGCCTTCGACAACCAAATTTTGGATGACTGTAATTTGAGTCTAATTATCTGAAGACGCAAAAGCTAAATTAAAGACACCGTCTCCAATCAAATGCAGTTTTCGGTTTCTGATGCATCACCTCTAGACCTCTGGTCTATTCCTCATTTTATGCAACCTTATATTTAACTTATTACTTTAAAATAATTCAATATCTTTTTTATGAGTTGGTATCTAATTATATTCAAAATGTTAATGATGTTCCATTTCATGCATGTGATAGTGACTTGGCTTTGCCCATGTCACTTTGTATCTTTAATCCTTCTCATGAAATTCCTCTTGCTTCAAAGGATATCTTGTTGCAAGAAGATGAAATCGTTGATACCTTTCTTAACATTACTCTACCTTCTCTTCATTCCAATGTACTCTCTTCTAGAGATGATGCATTAGTGAATGATGAATCTTTTCTATATTCCAATGCACTCTCCTCTAGAGACGATGCATTGGTAAATGATGAATTTCCTCTCACATCGGATCCTCCAAGGATAGATGTTGAGCATGATTATTGAAATAATTATTCCACTAGTTATGATGATTCAGTAAATGTGATCTATGTCTCGGTTGCCCCTCAAAGGCCCAAGAGATCGATCATTTATCTGACTCTAGCTAGTCCTTCTCCTAAGAGGATTTGTTCTATTGATGGTGTCCCATTGATAGTGATTCTCTTGATCTTCTATGGATCCCTCTTACAGAGTGGTATCCCATACTTATAAGAATAGAATGAATAGACAACCAATCCTTCTTCTAGCTCCTAAACCTATGACTAAAGCACCCAATGATTATGATCTTGTCGAGCAACTTCAAGTTACTCCGGCTAAGATCTCACTGTGGGACTTGCTTTAGTCTGCTCCAGTTTACCAAGGTATGCTTCAGGAAGCCTTGCAAAAGATCATTATGCCTTCTTCTGCTAGGCCGACAAATGTTAATGCATTGATAGCTCATATTCGTGCAGATTCACTAAATATCATGTTCTATCCGCAAGAACTTCCTCCCCTGAATGTGCAGAAACAAGAAGATCCTTTAATGATTATAGTTAATATTAATAATATTGGCATTATACATACTCTCATTGATGTTTTTTCGACGCTCAATGCATGTAGCATTGATGTATTGCCTAAGATTAATATTGATTCATCTTCTCTTAATGCTTCTTCTATTGTCATTCATGGGTTTGATAGTGTTGGTCAGCAACCTTTAGGCATGATAGTCTTGCCTTTGAGGTTGGCACATGTTACCATACCCACCATTGTATATGTTATGTCAGAAAAATTATCATATAACCTTCTTCTTGGTAGACCGTAGATTCACACTATGGGTGCAGTCCCGTCTACCTTACATAAAACTATTAAGTTCATTTGCAATAATCGAGTAATCACAGTCAGTGTTGACCCTAAGGATATGCACTTATGTGAAATGAAAACTACTAGTTAGGTTTTGGTTGTGCCTACTCTTATTCCTTCAGTGTCTTCTAATGTGTCAATGTTTACTTCAAAAGTACCCACTACAAAGGATACTCTTGAGATAGATGTCCCTGAAGAAGATCCTTATGAAGCAAGAAATCTTAAGTCTACCATTCCTACTTCTCAAAAGAATGCATGTCTTGGTGATGATTTGGGTTCCTTAGACTTTAAAAAATCCTTCATTGGAGAAAATAACGTCACCTGATATATGTAGACCTTCCGATAACATCATTCAAACCCGCTATTAAAGATGATTGTTCTTATGTATCGTGGGATAATGTGAGTGATAGTTGTAATGTCCTTAATGCCAATCCTCCTTTTGAGGAAGATGATAGCACTTATATTAAAGAGGTTAATGTTGGAAATCCTATCAAGAAGGTTGATGGTGATCCCATAGAGGATTATAATCCGCATTACTGGAATAATGATCTCTATGAAGATCCTCCTCAATATTTGCAAGCACGTTATGGCCCTGACTTTAAGCTTATCTCTAAATATGGATATCGGCATAAAGGTTGTGGGCGTAATGAACAAGGCATTCAAGTCCCTATAGAATGTGCACCTCACAAGCATAATTTGGGGCTTGGTTGCTTAAATGAACAATCTAAATAGAAAATATTGTTGAATGGAAAAATTATTTTTTCTCAACCTCGTTCTCTTGGATTGATTCATCTGTCATTATCTGATGTCTTTGTGCCTTCTTCTTGTGAGCACAAGAAGAATATGTGCCCTTCAATTGGAATCAGAGCCAAGTTCCTTTGAAAATTCTAACAACTTAAGGTAGATCCAGGGTGGCACAAGAAAGTTCATTTGGGAATAAAGTATCAGTTTTTGATGGATCTTATTTTTCATTTTGGAAAGTTAGGATGGAGTCATATTTAATGGCTTTAGGAATGGAAATTTGGATGTGAACTGTAGAAGGATATGAGCCTCCTTAAAATATCCCTCCTGGGGATCAAACAAGAAAGAGATCTCTTGAGCTCAATATTAAGGCTAGGAATGCTATTTTATGTAGTTTAACTAACAATGAATTTGTGAAAGTGGTTGGCTACAAAATAGCAAAGGAAATATGGGAAAAATTGGAAGCTATCTATGAAGGTGATGATAAATTGAAATAAGAAAATTTGTAGACTTACAAAGCTTAGTTTGAAGGTTTAAGGATGAAAGAAGATAAGAACATTGCTACATTCATGCTTCGGTTTGATGAAGTTGTCAACCATACCCAATGACTCAGAGAAAGCTTGGAAGAGAAGGTTGTTGTAAAGAAGGTTCTCAGATCCCTACCTAGAAGGTTTGACCCTAAAATCTTTGCTATTAAATAAGCTAAAGATCTGAATAATTTAAGGATGACTGAGTTGTATGGAACACTAACTACATTTGAAATGAGATTTGAAAGTGAAGATTCTATAAGGAAAGAAGCTACTTTTAGAGTATCTCTAAAGAAGGTTGATCAAGATTTTGATTGTGGACCAAATATAGAAGAAGTTAATTTTGTGAAGAAGTTGCAAAGAGGTTCCAATAAGTATAGAGGTAAATTACCTTTCAAATGTTTCAATTGTGGAGATGTTGAACATTTTATGGCTAAGTGTCCTTATAAGAATGCTAACAATGTTGAACAAAAGAATGGAAAGAAATATTTTCAGAGAAGATCCAAAGGTCATAGAAAATAAAGGAGTTTCTATACTAATGAGGAAGAAGAATATTCCATTGAAGAAGAAGATGAAGATGCATTTGGTGATGAAAATGGAAAAGTTGTGTTTTTAGATTTTGAAAGTATTGATGGTGATGCTAAAATGGATTCCAAAGAAAATGAAGAAGAAACAAATATTATGAAGAACTTGATATAGGCCGAAAAAGAAATTAAGAAGCTGAATTCCAAAATTATTGAAGAGGTAAGAGCAAAAGAAAGAATTGCAAACCCACTTCAAAAATTATTTAACTAGTGTTCCCATGCCCATGTAATATCCTCAATTAATATTAACATGCACCTCAAGCATTTGTCCTTTTATCCAAAAAAATAATATTAACATGCACCTAAACTATGGTTCTCTTTACTAAACCACACATAAACATATATAATGATTCACATTCAATATAATGACTCAAATTCAATATATTACAACTTATATTAAATTTCCTTATTCCCTTCCATCATAACCCTTATGTAAATGGTATAGATAAAAAATAACCAATAAACCAAATGATAACTCATATAGTGACCAATCTAGTGAACCAAATTTGAATACATAGATTTGTATTTATTAATACGTGTTTAAACCCAATTTACTTGACCCTTATGGAGTTGTTCTTACATTTATACAAAGAAAGAAATACATTACTCACACTAATTCAATATCTCTCATGGAATGGGGGGGACTTTGGTCTACATTCAAACCCTTCTACACTTTGGTCTAGCTCAACCTATGGGTAGCTACCACCACAAATGCCTCTAGAATAACCTCTTCTCTCAACAATTGCAAGTGTTGTGTTACCTTGGTATCACCAATGTTGGCCACCATTAAAGCTCAAATGCAAACTCTGGGTGAAAATCACTCCTTTGGCCAATAAGGTTTTCATCCTTAGCCACTCATAAACTAATAGGGTTTTTGTATTTTATTTATTCTAAATCTATGAGTTTTCATCCTTAAATCTATCCATCTAAACACAACTTCTCAAGGTATTTCTAGTTAGAGATTATTGTATGTTCAAAATGGTTTTTATCTTAGGCTTCCAACCCAAAATACCATCCACAAAGAGGTTGAAATTGACATGGAGATTGCCAAGTACCAAAGAAGTACTCAAATGAAGGTGCACATACCTACCAATATTATTTTCCTTTGTATCATGCCAAAAAAATATGTCCACATACACATAGAGGTATTGGTAAGGTATGGAACAAGATATTAACTACCATATTAATGGTAGCTAGGGTAGTATATTATATTCCCTCGATGGGAAATGCACAAGGTGCCACATCCTCCAATTAAATAATATCACTAGGGAAATCGTACCCCAAATAGAGTCATGCGTCAATAATAAACATTATGACATAAATGTTAGGCGGTAGGTGGGATGAATAGTGCAAAGAGTTGAGAGTTTCTAACTTTAAGTCTAACGGATGACAATGAACTCATGCCTATATGGTAGTTAGATGAGGAGAAATTTGACTCTGATGAGACACAAGACACTATCGTGGCATGACAAAAAAATGGTACTTAGGGATGGGAATCTCTTACACCCCAAAAAAAGGGAAGAATGAGAATGACAAGATGGGAAACTACAAAGGCTCAAAAAGGGAGATAATGAAGGTGGGGAAAGGATGCTAACTATTCCAAGATGATAAAGTTTGACACTTTGATTGACTGACATTTAGAATACTTAACTCGCCCAAACACATAGAGACTCAAGAAACCTAGAATGCCACTAACAAAGGAGTGTACACAAATTTCTTGGTTGAGTGAGAATGAAGGGACTTGTGACAAGGAATTTGATGCATAACAATATTATTACAAAATGGGGACATGAAATCCACCTTATTTTATAATTTTTCACTATATGTACCTTAGTTATTCTTCCTACAAGGCATAAACTAAATCTTCATTCTCCATTTATTTATTTTTACATCACTTAAGCTTACAACATTACAACTACAAGACCTACATGATAGGAACAAGTCATGAACTCAAACTCACTATCACATTTCTAGCTTAAGGTTAACCTATGATAATAATTGATACATTCTTGACTTTATTTTCTACTTATCTTAATATCGTGTGTTATTTCAACACCTTGACATAAACTTATATGGTGTGCTAATTATTTAAGGGTAGTAGATTTCCTACACACATGTGACATGAATCCCATAGTTTAAATTGGTCAACTGCAAGTCAATAAGATGCCTTCTAGACATGGTTCATCCCTTCGTTAGTGATTATAACTTTTATCACAACTCTACTATGTATCTGAATATTCCTTTTATTCTACTAATCCATTATATAAATAAAATTTTGAATAATTGGCTATATTTTATTTAACATGTAATTACAACTAATGTATAAATAATAAGCTATTAACTAAGTCTTAATTTTTTACGTGGCAAATTAATTCATGGTGTGATCTCTATTCAAGATTTCCCTTGTGTTTTGTTGATTTGATAATCACCAGTAAGGAGTGACTTTCTAGATTAATTATTGCTCCCTGCCACCTTACCTCTCCCACATAGATTGTGGGGGGCTCTAAGGAATTATTCTCAAGGCTTCTTCTAATTCTCTATAAGTTCTTTGAGCTTTTGTGGTTTCTAGTGGCTGCAATCATGGGTGGTGACCAGAATACAATTGAATCTATCTCTTGTGACACCTCGAAGACTAATGCGAAAGTTTGGGAGTGGTTGTAGTTGGGGGGAGTTATGCCATACATGGAGAGACTCCATGGGCGTGACGCTAAGTCAATTGAGGCCTTCATTTAGGGATGGAAGAATAGGGTTTTGAAGCTTGGTGGGACTGAATTTAATATCACTGAAGATCTTATTGCTGAAATTACGGGTCCTTCTACCAAGGAAAGGAAATTTTACAAAGACAAGAAGGAGTTGAGTGCAACTTTGGTAATTTTCTTCAAGGATGATGAAAGGGATAGATTTGAGAAGGTTAAATGTGGGGGTTATTATCATAGCTCTATCAAGGCAATTTGGGGTGATGTTGCTGAAGAAATCATGAGGTACTTTACACTTGATGGGCATTTCTCTATTTTATCGAGTTGTCATTTTGTTTTACTCAACCATTTCAGGCATTCTACTTATTTCCCTAGAATGTGGTATTAGATATCATAGATGTAATCCCAAGAATCTTGTTCTTCATGAGGGTCATATCCTCCTTATTTCTGAGTATGTTAAGTCCTACATTGTTCTTGATCAACCTAAGAGGTTATTAAGGGTCGGCAAAAGAAGGTTGATTTGGAATATGACACTAGGTCTAATTTGGGGTCTACTGATGAGGAATATGAGCTTGGTTTGGATGCCTCCATGGAAATATATTTAAAGCCTCCTGCTTCATTTGAGGAAAAGACTGTAAAGAAAGGAAAAATGCCTAAAACCCCTAATTCTAAACATTATGAAATAGGCAGTGATGAGGTGGCAGTTGGTAAGTCCTCAGGTGGCAAGATTGTGAAGGGTGATTCCTCAGGTCTAAAGAAAGGGAAGAAGATTGTTGTGGGGGATAAGGTTGGGAAACCCCCTATATCTAGTTTGAAGAGGAAGGAAGGTTCGAAGGGGGGGAGCTCTCAGAAGAAGTCTAAGCAGAATGATGGCTTGAATCAAGATGAGAATGTTAGCATTGGAGCTTATTCCCCCAATGTTGAGCCTCTACAGGTTTTTGGTGGTCAGGTTAATGTGGATTTACAGGAACATGGTTTGAAGGTGTAGGATAAGGGGAGAAGCGTGGTTGAAGAAATTAAAAGCTCCTTATGCAAGATAAAGGTTCTTGTTTCTAGCTAGAAAGGGAAGGATGTTCTTGAAAATGAAAATATTGTAGGGATTCCCCAGAGGAATGGGCGGATGATAGGGATGTCTTAAACTGCAACATGGAGGAGTTACCCAATGTGTTGGGGTTGGAAAAAGATGGACTTTAACTCTCTTCAAGCTTTTTAAGTGGGATTCCAATGAATTGAATCTCACTAATGTGAAGGTTTATGTTTTGGTTATTAAAGTTGGGGAATCCTCTTCTCCCTCAGAGCTTTCTTTGCAAATACAAATCAATCAGCTTGTTGATGCAATGAAAATCATTGCTGACAAGATGCTAAAGATGAAACAAGCTTTTGAAATGAGGATTGTAGCTATGGAAGACAAGTTGGATCGGGCTTATCAAAAATTGGACAAGGTTGTGGACATTAGCAAGTTAGTTACAAAGCTAAGGGTTTGTGTTTCCTCACTGAGAAAGTGAGGCAGTGGATGGAGGAAGCGTCAGGTGGGAAGGATGCTACTAGTGATGTGGCTGGCCTTCCTAGTGTTTTGATTACAGAGGTTAGTGATAAGGGTCTCTGTACTAGGACTCATAATAAAACTAAGATGAGTATTGGGATTCTTTCCAAGGAGGTCATTGAGGTTATGAATGTGCATCAAAATATTATTGACAATGATATGGAGGTGCTTGATATCTTAAAGATTTTGTAGGCCCTTGTTGTTTCTATACCTCTTTTTGGTAGCTATTTTGTTGGTTTTTTGCTACTTCTTGGTTGCTCGTTAGTTTTTTTGTTTATATTTTGATGCAACATCCTTTTTTGTAAAGGGTTTTGGGGCCCCTTCAAAACCTATTTTACCTCTAATAAAAAACCAAGTCTCTTAATTTTCTTAAAGCTTTTTAGACTCGAGTCAACTAAGTGATCTTAATTTATTAAAGTTTGAGAGAGATTTCTTATAGCATCAAAAAGTAATTATGGATTCATCAATGATACTAATTTACTTACAAAAATTCATAAGTTACAAGTTAATATAAATTATAATCTAAAACATAATGTGTACTTTTGCAATCTGCTGTTGGACCCCCTCCCTACCACTCTAACCCAGGAAGATAATAATAGTATTCTTAGTGTTGTCACTCTTGAGGAAGTCTTAACGATTGTTTTTGGTATGGGTTCCTACAAAGCGTCAGGTTTTGATGGGTTCCCCCCCATATTTCTTTTAGATTTTTTGGGAGATTTTTGAGGGGGACTTAGTTTTGGTGACAAAGGATTTCTTCAATTTTGGTAAGATCCTCAAACAGTTGAACCACATTTTCATTGCCCTGGTTCCCAAAGTTGTTGAACCACAGTCTATGATAGAATTTTCCCCCATAATCCTATGCAATACCATTTATAAGATCTTCTCTAAAATCTTGGTGAATCGTTTGAAGCCCCTACTAGAAACAATGATAAGCCCTACCCAAAAAGGCTTTGTTCTAGGTCAACACATTTTGGATGCTCCCATAACCACCCATAAAATTTTACACTCCATGGATAGATGCAATAATTCCAATATGGCTTTCAAGCTCGACATCTCAAAATCTTATGACAAAGTGTTATGGGACTTTATTCCCAAATTCCTATCTAAATTTGGCTTTGACCAGAGGGTGGTTAACCTCTTGATGGAATGCATTACCACTATCAAGTATTCTGTTTTAGTTAATGGGGTCCCTTTTGGCTTCTTCAATGTTGGGAGGGGCATCGAACAAGGTGACCCCCTCTCCCCTAATTTGTTTATCATGTTTGTGGATGTGTTGAGTAGGAACATAACCAAACTATTGTTGAAGGGCTCCATAAAGGGGGTCAAACCTACTACTTCGCTGGAACCTGATGTTATTCAATAGTTTATGGACGATACCATTCTATTTGGGAAGGAGTCAGTGATTAAAGCTAGGAAATGGAAGAGTTTCCTTAACAATTATGTTGCTTGCTATGGCTAGTGTATAAACTACAATAAAAGTAAGATTTATTTCCTTAACAACACTCCTGCCCTTCAGACTTGGGTGACTGTTGTCTTGGATGTGTGAGCAGCTCTCTCCCCTTAGTGTATTTAGGGCTACCTCTTAGTGTCAAAGAAGTTACTCCTACCTTTTGGAACAAGGTTCTAGAGAGGATTCAAAGGAAGTTGGTGGGGTGGAAAGGTTTTATCCTCAACCATGTTGGCAAGATGCAACTCCCGACTGTTGCCCTTCAAGGGATCCCTATCTACTTCCTTTTTATCTTTAAAATTCCAAAATATATAGTAGAGAAGTTTGAAAAAATCCAAAGGAACTTCTTATGGTCCAAGACTGAGGAGAAGAAGAAGTTTTCTCTAGTTAGCTGTGACAAAGTTTGCTTACCTAAATCTTGTGGCGGGCTTAGGATCAAGAATGTCAAAGTACCAATAAAGCCTTGTTGTCCAAGGTTGGATGGGATCAATTAAGGAACAAAAAGGACTGGTGTAAGATTATGAATGCGAAATATCTTGGCAATAGACCTATGATTAAAATCCTTTCAGATGATCACCCTACCGGTTCGCTGGCTTGGAATAACATTTGCAAGATGAAGAGGCTGCTCACTTTTGGGATGAAATAGAAACTTGGGAATGTCAGTTGCATCAAATTTTGGGAGGACCCTTGGCTACTTGATTCCCCTCTATCACACTCTAGATTCAGGAACATTATGATACCTACACAACTATTCTTTGGTATGCATGTGAGCGACTACTTTCATGGTCAACTGGGTGCTAGGATTTGGAAAGATATTATTCTTTGTTACCCTTGTCCCTAGAGTTGAAATTGTTGGCTAAGTCCTTACAAGACTTGTTCTCCCTGATCATACTACCTTTATCCAACTTTGAGGATGAGTTCTTTTGGGTCAAAGATTAGTTGGGCAACATTTATGTGAGGACAACTTACACTCTGTTGTCGATCCAGGGTAATCATAACAAACTTTAGAGATAGGTCTAGAACAAACACATTATTCCTAAAATCAATTTCTTCTAGTGGACAGGCTGTCATAACAAGATCTTAACTTAAGATAACCTGAGGAAAAGGGTATTTTAGATCTTGAATATGTGTTTGTTATGTAAAAGCAAGGAAGAGTCTGTTAATCATTTATTATTGCATTGTCCATTTGCTACTAAAGTCTAGGATTTGGCTTTTGAAAAATTGGGGACCCACTGAACCATGTGTGGGGACATCAAATCCTTCATTGAGGGCTGGTTTGGTCCCTTCCAACACCCTATTCCTAGAGAAATATAGAACCAAGTCCCCCCATCATCTACTGGTGCTTGTGGAAAGAGAGGAATAATCAAATTTTTGAAAATCTTGAGATGAGACCTAAGGAGGTTTTTGGCATTGTTCTAAGGCTTATTTCTGAAAATGTTTTGATTTACATCGGGAAAATCCTAGACAAAGCACCTACAGAGTGGGAGATCAAGATGGCTAAAGCTTGGAACAAGAAGTTGGAGACCAACTCCTTTGATAACTCTAGGCTCGGGCTAGACATAATATGGTTTGGAAACCCTTGGATCGGGGGTGGCACAAACTCAATTTTGATGGGGCGGCCAAGGGAAACCCTGGCAAGGCTAGCATTGGGGGTATTATCAGAGATAGCAGGGGTAAATTTGTGGCAAGTTTCTCGAGAGGCATTGGTTTTCAAACTTCCATGACTGTGGAAGCTGGGGCACTATTAAAGGGCATCCAGTTAGTTGTTACTTTGGGGATAAAGAAACTCCATATAGAATGGGATTCTATGTCTGTGATTGAATCTGTCAAACTTGAAAGGTTGTTAGGATGGAATACCAAATACATCCTATTAGACATAAATCGCATGGTCTCAAAGCTTGATATGAAGATCTTGTCTCACACCTTTCATGAGGTTAATCAAGTTGTTGATGCTCTGGCTAATCAAGGTTCCTCTTGGAGCATTTCCAAATGTTGGAGGATTCTTGGGAGTTTACTGACAAAGATTCAAGGTGTCATCCTTAAGGAACAGGGTACCATTGTCATCCATGATGATAACTAAATATGCTCTTTTAAGGCTTTATGGGTTGTCCACATACTTGTTCTTTGGGTGATGTGGACGAAGAAGGTTAATGAGGTGTTAAATATGTGGCATCATTTGAAGAGATGGATGAAGAAGGTGGATACAAAGCTAATTATGAGAGGTGATGGGGAGTACCTCGGGTTTATGTTTATGCTTGGTTGGGCCATGCGCAACTTTAATGTGCAGTCTTGTCACAAGCTAAGCATATCTTTACGAATATTCAGATTCAATTCTCCATTCCATTGGGCCTCTCATTTCAATGTGACTTCTTCATGTCATGTGGAGTTCTTTTTGAATCCCCTCGACATTGCTAAAATATTTCATAAAATAAAGGATTTGCACTTAGGGATTACTAAACTTGGCCCCGCAACCACTTTGCATCAATACCTTTGCATGAGCAATTTGAATGGAAAAATATTTTTTTGTAATCCGATCCTTTGGTGTCTAAGGATTTTTAATTATGGGCCCACAAAGATATCCTCCTTGGAAATGATATATGGTGCGTGTAATTTGTTGGTTGCCTTAATCACTTGTTATTATCTTGGTTGGCATAATAACAGTGTTTTATGGGTGATTTTTCACATTGAAATCCATTTTAATTTCCTTCTTTCACAGGGTTACTAGTTTCTTAGAGTGAAGTGTATCAAGATGAGAGGTGACAAGGTGAGGACTAAATCGAATAACTGTGAGGAATTCTAAAAGGATCCTTTGGTGTAGCACATTTGTGTTGAAGGTGGGTTGGCGCCACCGATGGAGTGCTTAGTGGGACATGATGTGAGGATGTTGACTTAGTTTATGAACTCTTGGAAAGATATGAGGGTTGTGATGGGAGTATCTCTTTTGAGGTTAACGAGGAAGTCATAGCTCAAGTGATTGGGCTCTCATGTAACAATAAAAAGTACAAAAAACACACCAAGACCCAAGATAACGAAAGTCTCAATGCTTTCTTCAAAGACAATGAAAAACCTGTCAGGACTTAGTCAAGTTTCAAAAGGGAAACACTCTCTCGTCCTTGGAACCAGGTTTGTCTAGGTATTATGAAATATGTGACTTTAGAAGGTAGGCATAGGGTGTTTTACTATTACCACCTACCTCTTCTCAATCATCTCCATCACAAAATGTTGTTAAGTTTCCCTTTCTTCTTGCTAACTAATTTGGAGAATTATGTTAAGATGTGTTTGGACACTATTGCCCAAAACCATGATGAAACGCCCCCTGCCACTCCACCAGGGCCTCATCTTGAAGCTTTACCACTTTAATTTAGCTCTTTGTCCACCCAAACTTATATTTGTTGTTCGTATTGAGGAGCTTAAACCCCCTAACCAACCCACTGTGAACCCCTCCTCAGTTGAGTCTGCGGGCCCTAAAAGGAAAACCCCTCTAGTGGACACCGAAACTCTAAATACCCATAAGCCTAAGCTCCTTGCCAAAAAGAAGAAGGGTGGAGTAGGGACTACTCAATCTAAAGAAACTATTGAGCTTTGCGAGCTCAAAATTGCTCCTTGCAAGAAGGAAAGAAAACCGACAACAAGGAAAAAAGGTAAGGAAGAGGGTAAATGCCAGGTGGAGCTGTCGACCCCAAATAGTGAAGGGAAGGACAATGTGGGTAAAGATTCTAAGGGGGATATTGTAGTGGTTGCTACTGTGGACATGAGGATGGAGAACACTAACATTAGGAGATCCAATAGATTGGTGAAAAGCAAAAAGGAGATGCCTGTGAATGATATTTTGAGCAACGAGGAGAAAAGTGACAACAAAGGAAAGAGTAAGAAATAAGATATGGAGGAGGAGGAGGAATTTGTGGAGGGACCTAGTCACTTTTTTGACTTTGAGACTATGGAGGAGGGCCCCAACTAGGCTAGGGAGGATGTTGTTAATCTCCTCATATAGAAATGGGAGGGTACAACAAATTAGTTTGTTGTATCTTGTTTTGTTTTGTTGTTGGGTCTTCATGTGTCGGCTATCGGTATGTTGTCTCTATGTCCTGTTGTTTTGGTGAAAATGTTTTAATGTTCTGGACTTGATCTTTTTTGGCCATTTGGGCTCGTGGTGTAAGGGTACTGCACCCTATAAATGCAACTTAATCTATCAAAAACACCATAACATAACCTTTATATCATGAATATAAATCACAATATTTTAAGAAAAGAAGTAGGCATTGAGATACAATCACTTCATGTTTTGTAAACAAAATTAAACATAGAAAAAATAAAGTTATTTCTTTGAGATTCATAATAATATGTTAATATCAAATGTATGTAAAACCTAATAGGTTATTATATAGACAAATATATTTCTCCTAATTTGTAGGTAATATAACTTAAAAACATGAAGCAAATTTAGATAAATAAAATGATAATTTGTTAGTTAATAGAACCAAAATCAACTCACTTAAGATCATACACTAGCATGAATGATGATAATGATATCACTAGAGAGTCTAGTACAACTTATAAGTCTAAAATCAATAACATTAATTTCAAGTTTCTTAAATATACCATTTTTTTATAGCAAATAAAATAAGAACAACTACAAATTCACAAGAACACCATTCATTATCAATTAGGGTTACAATGATATAAACAATTAGAAAAAATATTTATTTATATTTATTTATTCAATACTTAACTCATCCCAAATCAATACATAATATTTTTCCGTACAAGAAGTCATTCACTAGTTCTCTTAATGCTTTAAGAAGAAAATAATGTGTAACATTTACATAGTAGCTGACAAGCTTTAACAAAATGAAGTTTATGAAAGGATATTTGATTAGAATCAAATAAAAATTGCACATACATTAGTAGTTCAAAATGGTCAACCCCATGTAAATGACTACTAAAACTTAGCTCCACATTAGTCCATCGACCTCTACTTGTTGAAAATGAAAACATTCTTTTAAATTTAAAGTGAACATCACCTAAGTTTAACATAACTTTAATTAACTTAAATTTGCATGTCACACAAACTTTTTAAGTAAACTATGGATGCAATCTTTAGTATTTTCTAACTATTTGTTTTAAATAATTAAAAATAGTATTGAATATTATTCAATTTGAATAAATTGTTTTTACTAATAAAAATAAAGTAAACATATTTATGATTTAATAGTCATAAAATTATCATAGATTTCACATTTATTAATAAATTTTTAAATTTTAAGATGTTCCAAAGAGCTAAGGGAGGGGTCCAAAATTGATAAATCATCTCAATATATTATTTGAGACATGTGAGTAGATTTTTTAGTAATATTTGGCTAAACATTCAAGGCATTAACTAAGATTGTATCCAACCATTATGTGGGAGCATAAACAAGGTATTAACATGTTTGATAAAATATCTCAAGAGGTGTGATTGTATGGAGTGTCGTGGTTGCAAGATATGATCAAATAATTTTAGGTAAAAGATATTAAAAACTAACAACAATAGCAAAAATTTGATTATAGAAAATAAAAAATTATTTTAAAATCATGCAATAATTAAATTCATTTGAAAAAGGCAAGGAAATTCTCATATATTAATTTTAATAAAACAACTCGTATATTCAAGGCTATAAACCATTGTACTAAAAATATACAAAGTTTAGGAAATAATTATGAATATTGATAGAGTTTTAAATATACTTTTTGCTATCACAAAAATGTAGATCATTGAAATCATATTTCAAACTCTCACAAAATGATACAAATCAGTAATAGTTCTCAAAGATCTCAGCTTAGATAAAATGTATGCAATAATTGGATATTACTTTACACATGTAAAACACATAGAATCAAAACTTATATAAATAGTTAATAAAAATTTGGAGTATTAGATTAATAGAATAAGTTTTATATTTTATTTGCACGATAGAAATATATGTTGTTAATAAAAAAATTGAAGGAAGTTCAAAAGTCATTGAAGATGTAACTATATGATGTTGGTGTAATTGATTGTTTAATTACACTTGCATAAGTTTACTTAGGTAATATTTTAATTCCTAGGTTATAATTGTCATCCTTATCTTGTTGAGCTATCTTGTTGCTCAAGATAAGATTAGGGTTATGCATACATTGCTTTTATAAAGAAAATCATCTCATGTAATTATTGAATTCTTGAATAGTATTATTTGCATATCTTCATGCAAAGCTCTTGCTTTTTCAGTTTTTCTTTTATGTGGAAGGTTTTTTGGTTTGCATGTCTGATTTTGGTTTCTAACATGGTATCAGAGCCTTGATATGCAACCCCTTCTCAGATTTTTGGAGAAATTCATTGCAAAGTCGTTTGGGATTCCTCGAGGGTTTGATTCCTTGAGTATATTTATGAAGTGTCTTAGATCAAATCAGGGTTTTCCAATGGATTCAGAGCACTGGAAAAAGTTAGGATTGACTTTTATTTCACTGATTTTGGTCATCGTTGAAGAAATCTGTGAGGGTTTCAAGTTCGATGATTTTTCTAAGAGATTTGGGGGTCGCCTAATTTTTTGGGCATTTTTGGACAAAATGGACCTCTCCATTGAGTCTGCAGCACTCAAAAACCCCTATTTTCATATAAAGCTTGTTGATTTTGGACACAGTCATCCGACAAGGAAAAAAATTGCCCCAAGGTTGTACGACCCCATGGCACACAGATCGAGACATATTTTTTCAAAACAAAAAAAGAAAAAATGCATAATTTTTTTTGCGCGGCCAGTTGAAAAGAGATCCACCGCCCTCCCGCCACCAGCCACCTAGTGGCCACCGCCATTCACCATCGTCGCTCTGCCATTTCTGGCCCCCCACGGGCCCTTCCTCCAATCTTAGGGTCATATCGGCGTCCGACCACTAGACCACAGCCCCCAACTCTGCCCCCATGGGCCCTTAAGCCAAGTTGTGGTCTTATTAGCGACCGAGAACCCCCATTCCAACCCTCAACCCCTCTATTGTGCCCAGCGCGGTCACATCCGTGACCAGGAGCGACTGACCACGTCCCAACACTCAACTCCTTGCAGTGGCGGTCATATGCAGAACCGAGGGCCAAACCCGAAGGAGCTTTATTTTTGCCCCTGTTTAGTGCTGGGAGTGCCCCTTTATAGGGCTTTTTTTTCTTTTTAGCATAACTTGGGCATACGATGTCGTTTTTTTGCAAACAAGATATTGTCGGAAAGCTGGTTCAATGAACTTCGCAATGGTGGAGGTTTGTTTTTTTGATTCTTTTTTCCTCCTCAGAAGTCAAATGTTGTTGTTTTCACTTTGGGAGATATTTTTTGACTCGCTTATCCATTTTTCGCGATTCTCGCGGCATCGGAAAGCTGATTTTGTCCTCTAGACAACTCTGACATCAATTTCAATTTTTTTGTTTATGCATGTTTTTGCATTCTCTCCTTTTGCAATCATTGGGTATTGTAATAAATGAATTGATATAAAGTTCCATCATGGGGGTTTCTTGCATAATAATCTGATTAGAGTGTAGTTGCACTTTGATCTCCAACTTGATTATTGATGAAAAATCGCATGGGTTATATCTGGTTTCTTAGTTTCTTTTGGCCACATCTTGCTCTTTCTTGACACATATCAGATTCACATCGGTTCACACTTCAAATTGAGAGCCTATGATTATTGATCCACATTGGGTCACATCTCAGTTTGAGGGCCACTAAATTTGTGGTTAATGTTCCAAAATATTCATGGTACTTGCTCCTATGGATCAGTTTTAGTCACAGTTTGGCATCGACATCGAGATACATAGCTTTCATATTCTTTCATCATATCATTCCCTTTTATGGGGGGCATCATTTTTCATCTACTATTGCTTCATAGATTCCAGGGTTGTTCCAGTGTGTGAGTTTTCCAGTGTTATGTGGCATTGGGTCTACTGTTGCATTATTATGATTCTGGTATGGTTTCTTGTAAACAAAGGTATCTTTCCTTGCTTGCCGTATTCAGGTTCCAGTGTTACTCCACAATGTTCTTCCAATGCTTCTTTGCAGCAGGTCATCTCATTGTAGGGGAGTTTTGTCCCACTAGATTTTCTCCTCTTTCTTACTCATTGCATTTATACATGGGTACCTAATCAGGCCTTTGTTGCTAGGACCCATCATTTGCATAATAATTTGTTTCTCCCTAAGTTGCACTTATGGGGGGGTGTTGGTTTAATTAATTATTTAATTACACTTGCATAAGTTTACTTAGGTAATATTTTAATTCCTAGGTTATAATTGTGATCCTTGTCTTGTTGCTCAAGATAATATTAGGGTTATGCATACATTGATTTTATAAAGCAAATCATCTCATGTAATTATTGAATTCCTGAATAATATTATTTGCACATCTTCATGCAAAGCTCTTGCTTTTTCTATTTTTCTCTCTTGTGGAAGGTTTTTTGGTTTGCATGTCTGATCTTGGTTTGTAACATATGATACTAGAAATAAATGATATTATTTTATTTAAAATGCTAGAAATAGCTTAGATAAAATGTATGCACTATTATTTTAATTAAAACACTACAATTGGTTCTTTAAATACCTCAATCTACTTCCTCAATTATCTAGATAACTTACACGTACATCATGTTATCTTCGCTTATACTTTCAATTTTATAATATATTTTTTAACTTGTATAAAACAATAAAACAAAATTCTACTCAACTACTTTAAACATGGATTTAATTTTATAAAATCTATTTCCTATTATGATGTTTTTTAAATTCTTTTCAAATAATAAAAAAATACCACTAAACTATTTTAAACATGTTTTTTACTAAAAAATATTTCATATAGTGTATTTAAAAAAATAAATCTAAATAACATGTCCACTTTAAATTTAACATATTAAATTAATTTATTTTAAATTCAACAATATAATTGAATTATATTTTTCTTTTACTATTTTTTATAATTTATAATTATTACTTTAATCACTTGCTTATTTATCACACGTATTGCTTAATATATTATTATTAATTATCATTGGATGAATACCATAATTTAATTAACTCAATTATATTTTTATTTGAATTATATTTTTTTTATAATTAAGCAAATAAAATTAAGGAACTAAGAAGGATGGTTGTGACACTCACATTTGGAACTTCATGGTGCAATGCTAACACATAATCATGAACTATCTCTCATGGGAAGTCAAAACAGTATAAAAATAAAAAATTGGGATAATTCTTGGAACTTGAACTTTGCTCCCTTCAAGAATGTGAGGATCTCAAAAACATTCTTTGCAAGCTATGGCAAATCTTTATAAGATATATTGAATTATACTTTGTGGATGGCCTACAACTCTATGGGTGGAATGATTTCTTTGTCCTCCTTATCCCTAGGGAACACATTCTTTTTTTTTGATATGTAAGAGTTTTTTATTAATTTGGAAAAGAAAAGCATACAACCGTTTGCTAAGCAGGAGATAACCAACGCTTCAACTACACCCTAAAATGACCAAACTCCATACAACCATCATAGGAAATTTGATCAAAATGATGAAATCATTCAAAATTGACAATTTCGTTGTCAAAGCCAAAAAACCCTAACACCTACAAGCCACTTTCAAACTTATCAACTATGGGAAATTTCAAAAAATCAAAAAACTATACACATTACAAGAACCCATTAAGCTTTGCAAAGGACTCGAAGTCCTGGATCCATTTGAAGCCTCCAACCACCATTAAACCAGGCTTTTTTTTTTAAGAACTCCACTGCCACAACAACAATCATCTGGTGCCGCATGAGAGTCGTCCCACTCAAGTCCAAGAGGAAGGGATAGAACTTCACTGCCTCATCGATCTCTCGTAAAAGCACCAAATCTTCTGAACACAGGATCCCAGTGCCTAAAATTGTCGCTTTCAGAACCTCTTCCACACCACCTACCAAATCCTTCCTAAACAACCTCACCAACAACTCCTTTGCCTCTGACTTAGGAACACGACTGTCAAAAAGAGAGGCCAAAAATCTCAAAGAGACATGCACATTATCCCTCCCATACTCCTTACGCTCAAGATGACCAGTCCCCAGAATCATTTTAACCACCGCAATTATGAGAGGGTCGATGTTGAGCAAAATTTGATTCAACCTCTAGTCCTTAATCTCTCGAAAAGTAGCTTGCCTTGACATCGCCTTCAAAGAAATTGGAATGTTTGCTTTGAACCATGCCAAACCCTCCATCGAGACTTCTATGATAAATTTTGAACGCCCAACCATTGACACCCACAGATGACACCCAAAGCCCAACTAAGACCACCAATTGACCCACCACCATTAACAAAGCAACAATCACCAAGAATGTGATATTACTATGTACATACCGTCACCTCAATTCATTAATAAAGCCTATACTTGCCTAGCAATTCTAACATCACATGAATGAGGAATCATTACCAAGTAAGCACATTGTCCTTGCAATAAAAAATCCTTCCTGCAAATCCTACTTCGTATTCAAAGCCATCATTAAAAAACATGCTTGAACTGACTGCCTTCAATGCTTGTACTCGGCTTGAGTGACCTCTCCATCCAATCACTCTACAAAGTCGTTAACTTCCACCTCAGCATTAAGCATCCCTGCATGGATGCCACACACCATGACCCGTCAGAAGCCCTTCACCAGCTTGGAGGGCTGCCCTTCCATTTGCCCACCCTTAGGGAACACATTCTTACTCTCAAAGAGTTCTTATAATTAAGAAAGATATTCATAAGTGAAGGGGATGAAGAACTATATTGTCACACTCAAAATCTAGTACATACTTCACAAAAATGGGATACTTCTCTTTAATGGAACCTCTAATGGATGATAATTGACTTTCAATCAAATGTTCACATGTAGGGATTATTTTCCCTAATTAGGGGCTTTCGCGTAGACTGCTACTCAAAACAAGGTGTTAAATGTGGATAGTGTAAGGAAGCTAAGGTGGTGAAACAACTTCCTACACTAATCTTGAGAGAAGGATAATGCAGAACTTTACAAATATTTACAATAGTTACAAAAATTTAAACAAAAATAAACATAAATATCATGTATACCACAACATAGTGATTTATGTGGGGAAAACCTTTTTTGGGAGAAAAATCCCACACTCCAAAATCTACCCAATGTATTATTCAAAAATCACAAAGATTACAATATATTTGTAGAGCAAGATTCTCACAAGAGTATCACCAACCAGAGATCTAGAGGCAACACGACCGCTATCATACTCTCAAAATACATCACTATATATAGTCGTAATACAACACCCTCATAAAATAGAGTTGCCTTCTAGGGAAATTCAACCTAATGATGATATGGTCTAGATTTATAATAATAAAATATACATAAAATTTGGCTTTCGAGGGCATTTCCCTCGAACTCCTACCGTCTCAGACCCCTTGCGGGGGGGTTCCTCCCATGTCCCTCATGCTTACCTATCAACAATAAACCTTATGTAATTTCAAGGTTAAGACACATTTCCCCAACAGATAGATTAATGAAATTGGGATACATGGGTCCCTTTAGGATGCCCTCTTTGTGAACATAGGAGGATATGAGGGATCGTATTTCTCACGTTGCCCTTTTGTATAGAAATGCTAGCCTTGTTGTGTGTTTGCTTAAATTAGCATGGTGATATTTTGGTCAAGCTTTCAAAGTCATGAAGAACTAACCTTTATTGGAACTGAAAACTCTCTTCTCTTATTGGTAATTTGAAATATATGGAATAAAATGACTTTTTTAAGGCTCTTCTTTGAATTGGGCCACTTTTGTGGCAAAACTATATATTACTATCTTTGAAATTTTAGTTATGAACTTGGTCATATTCAAGGAAAAAAAGTAAATTTGTTGTTTTGTCTTGGGATCAAGATATTGTGAATAAATACGAAGATATGGGCTTGCCTCTACTTCATGGGATTTCTACCTTCAATCACCCACCTCAAAAAAGGGATTTGGTTAGATGGGTTCCCCATTAGAGGTGGTTTTCAAATTAAACTTTAATAATGCCTTTAGATGAAATATAGGGCCCTCTAGAGGGAACTATGTTATTAGGGATTCCAAAGGGGCTTTGGTCAAGGAAACTTTTTAAAATATCATGCAAGGGACAATGATGAAGCCAAAGTTTCAACTTTTATACTTAGTCTTCAACTAGTTAACGCCTAGTTATATAGATTCAATAATAAGAGAAGGCGATTCTCTGACAATAATTTTGAACCTAAGAAAATGAATGTTGTCAAGTTAGAATATAAATAACATCTTATATGATGCTTGGGAAATATTGGTCTCTAAAATTTTTCATCCTTCAACATTGCTATAGAGATAGAATTAAGGTAGCACATTTCCTCTCAAAGGGATTTATGATGAAGTGGACTTGATTGTTGGAAAAAAATAATCTATGGGATGGCCTAGTATATCATTCTTTATATTGAAGAACCATACAACACACCTAAATATTTTTTAATTCATGGATTTATTTAATGGAATTTGAATTGATTGATGGTTTGTCGGCCCAAGAGATGAACTATTTGAATATACTAGATTGCGAATCTCTAGAATTTGACAAGAGGTCATTTTTTTAGGGGGCATAATTACTTAAAGAAGGAGGTTAGTTTTAACTTTGGATATGAGGGTAGTAAAAATTTAAGCTATGCTTAATTCCTTTCATCTCTAAGGAGTTTGGTGTAGTCTTGCCTATGAGTTTTTATTGTAGAGTGTTTTAAATTTGATAAATGGATGCCCTAAATCATGGATTTGAAATCCTTTTTCAAAATTACGTAAATGATGGGGACTAATGCTTGGTGGGGATTCTGAATGTTCACATTTTTGGCACACAAATAACATATATTTGGTTAGTTGATAGGTTAGAAAATTTGGTACTTTTAACCAACTTTACATATTTTTATGCTCACTTCAAGCCATTTATAGGATCTAATTACTAATAAAAGAGTGGATCAGTACCCACTTTCCTATATTTTTAGTAGTATTTCAAGTGAGAAAGATGGGTTGGGTAAGATCTTAAATTCTAAATGTATACAATAAAGATATAGAAGGTGAAATAAGGAAGTGAATAATGAAATCCACTATTGTTCTACACCTAAAGACACTTCCAATTGAGTTTGAAGAGATAGTACACCCAATATTGAAAAGCCTTACAAAAGGCCTCCCAACACCTCTTGTTGTACACTAAGGTTGTGGATGTGCTCATTGATGTGTGATTGATATGTTGATGCTTGATGGAGATGAAAACACAAACACACCCAAATTCGACAAAACTCAGATTACACAAACTCAGTAAAACAATTAACTCTCAAAATCGACAAATTCTTATGTCGATTTAAATCGATTTACAATCACACCACAATATTACTCAAATTTGAAAACAAAACAAACTTTATTGTTTATTCCAATTTCATGATATATTACATTCGGTCTACTTAGGAAATTCCATTGCGTCCTCAATTTTACCAACTCTTCATCTTACCATCATCTTGGCTTGATTTCTACAACCTCCTGCATTAGTTTCTTCCAATTTGATGCACTCCATCAAATCATCCCTTAGTGTACCACTACATGATCTACTCAAGTCTCAACTTCTATCATTTTCAAATCTTATGTGGGTTATCAAATTACTCCCTGCTAGTTCCTTGGTTCTTCTACCATGGCCTCTTCATAGATCCTTGCCATTTTATGTCTTTTAATTCCCAAACTTGCATTCTATAGACAACCCCATGCCTTATTTATTTCCCTTTCTTGCCTTCCCACATGAGCTTCAACATTTCTTTTAATATTATCTTTAGTTTGAGCTCCTATATTCCATGCCCCTTTTTCCACGCAAACTTTCTCCTTGGTTATCACAAGTTTCATTAACTTCTATTGCTGATTTGGGTGCTCAAATCTATAGGTTTCAATTCTTTGATAATGCAAAGACAAATACGTGTTGCCTGTAAGCTAGTACCCAAGTTTTATGCCTCTATTTGGTCTCATAGCCTCATCTTCCTCTTAATGATATAATTTTTCTTTTTATATTGCACCTATTCATAGTTCAATTTGTTCGCATCTTACATTCTCTCTGCCCAATCAACCTTCTTTCTCTTGAACCTACATTGATTTTATCCTATGTAAGAATGTAAAGGTAACAATCATTACATCCCTCATGCCACCACCACCTATTTCTCTTGTGCGAATTCCCCTTTGATCACAAGCTATATGCATAGCTTTCTATCAACCTCCATGCTATTACTGCCGCCTATTAACGTGGTTGCATAGAGTATCCTCTACTTCTCTATTTTCTCACAAAAACAAACACCAACAATAAGATCTTCATTGCTTTGAACTTGCATCTCTTTTGGTGTGGCCTATTTGCACTCTTGGTCATTCCTATGGTGCGTGAATGCCCTTTATCTTCCCCTATGTGGTATATCAACATCAAGCTACCTTCTTTATGCCCTTTCACCTTCCATTTCCTGGACCAACTTCTTCTATCAACCGTTTAACATTCTTCAAGCCCTGACCTTTCATTTTTCTTGTCTTCTAGTTATACCCATGTATGTTATTCTCATGACATAATTAAATTACCTGTCTTATAGTCCAAACATAAATTTCACAACCATTATCATGTAAATTCATTATTTTTAAATATGATGATAATGATCGAACCTTGCAAAATTCATTTTCAATGATTCCTCAAGCTCAAACTTCACATATTGTTAAAATCTAAATTTTTTCCACAAGTCACAAAACCACTAATTTTTTGAAATCAGGAAAGATCAATTCATTTAACTTTCAACATTAATTTCGTAATGGAGTTTAAATTTTTCCTGCAAGAAAGGATTCCATGAAATCTTACCAAAAATTAGAAACAATCAATTTTTAGTGATGTCGATGGCACGCAGACCCAAATGCTCCTGCATTAGACACGTCAGGTAAGAAATTTGTGAGAATGGGCTCCCAAAGGTGGAGTTAGGTGATAAAACCACCTTTCGAGATTACAAACAATCTCCAGCCAACTCCATTGCTAATAGCCCGATCTCCTCTGCTGAGGTCTCTTCCTCTTCACTCCATGCCCTCCTCTGGCATGTCTTCATTGCAACTCTTCCCCTGCAACCTCCACGTTGCAATCGTACCTCAATCTCATGAAGATTCACTTTGTCTATTGTAATATGCCACTTTGACAAAAACTTTTCTCTATGCTTCCTGATCTCAACCGTTCAAGAATCTCCATAGTTGCAACAATACTTTTGAGCTTCACTCGCGCTTCCAACTTTGCGCTTTCCATCCCTCAACCGTTCAGGACTCTTCACACCTGCAACGATACTTTTGAGCTTCGCTCACACTTCCAATATCCACAATTTTTATCACAAGTTGCCTCACATTTAGTGATCTTCCTGTGCCCCCAAAACCTCTTCTCACTTCCCTCTACACCTGCAGGTCTTGGTGTGAACTGCCTCTCTCTCAGGGCTCTATTCATATGCTCAAAACCTTTGGCTTTGATACCACTTGATGGAGACGAAAAAAAAACTCACCCAAATTCGACAAAACTCAGATTACATAAACTTAGTAAAACAATTAACTCTCAAAATAAAAAATTTCTTATGTCAATTTAAATTGATTTACAATCGCACCACAATATTACTCAAATTTGAAAACAAAACAAACTTTATTGTTTATTCCAATTTCATGATATATTACATTTCGTCTACTTAGGAAATTCCATTGCCTCCTTAATTTTACCAACTCTTCATCTTACCATCATCTTTCCTTGAATTCTATGACCACCTACACTGGTTTCTTCCAATTTGATGCACTCCATCAAATCATCCCTCAGTGTACCACTGCATGATTTGCTTGAGTCTCAAGTTCTATCATTCTCAAATCTTACGTGGGCTATCAAATTACTCCTTGCTAGTTCCTTAGTTCTTCTACCATGGCTTCTTCATAGCTCCTTGTCATTTTATGTCTTTTAATTCCCAAACCTGCATTCTATAAGCAGCCCCACGCCTTATCTATTTCCCTTTCTTGCCTTCCCACATGAGCTTCAACATTTTCAATTGTTTCTTTTAATACTATCTTTAGTCTACTCCCATATTCTATGCCCCTTTTTCCATGTAAAATTTATCCTTGGTTATCACAGGTTTCATTAACTTCTATGATTTGTTGCAATCTGATTTCTAATTCTTTGTGTCTGAGAAAATATACACTTGCTGTAAGCGTTTATATGTTTGGTCTAACCATCTTCCTCTTAATGATGCAATTTTCTTTTATGTACTTTACTAACAGTGTTAGGGTTGGAGATGGCGGTCAACAAATTCGTCTGATTTAATAGCAAAAGCAGGCTAAAACATTCATGAATAAATCATAACTTACGAGAATTTAACGTGGTTCACCCAATTCTGGGCTACATCCACCAAACCGCAGCCATCCAACACTTTTATTATCCAGTGAAAAACCTATTACAATCTTGCGAATAATCGCATTTTTCATCATACTGAAATACCCATCCGAACCCCCTTTTTACCAAGCTTAGAAGCTTCCAGATTTTCGGGTTCTACAAAATCGGATTTTTCCTTTTTCATTGATTTTTCACCCGTTGATCATCTGAAAAAGTAGGAAAAAAATTTTGATTTGCAGAACCCCTTGAGGCCTTGAGCCGAACCCGAGGCGGAGCGGGGGGCGAGTGTCTGATATACCAAACATATGGTATAACATGTGATCGTTAGCCACATACCAACAATCTCTCCCTTGAGAACGATCCTGGGCGACCTTTCTTTGCAGTCCCCAGTTTCCCACTTTGGAAATAAGTACCTTGGACCTATTTGCTTTCTGTGTAGTTTTAAACTTGAAGGCCAGCCAAAACAGAGGGCTCAACTTCTCCTTGGCACCACCAACCAAGCCAAGCATATCCGGCTGGATTGACATACATGTGTATCTTGCTCAAACTTGACACAGCCATCCTCCAACAATAAAATAAAATGCTCTCAGCTATGTGTGTTTTGTTTTAGAATGCAAAGCGATTCTTTACAGATATAACACTCTGTTGCCATAAATAAGTAATTTCCATCCTGTTGTTTTCCCAACTCTTCCATGAAAAGTTGCATCCATATCATCTCCTTTGTTGCCTCTGTTGCAACAACATACTCTGCCTCTATGGTGGATAAAGCAACCACCTTTTGCAATCGAGAAATCCAACTCACTGTTGTCCCATCAACTGTAAATACATAACTTGTGGTACTCTACCTGGTATTTATATCCCTTGCCAAATCTGAGTCAACTTAGCCTTTTAAATCAGTGACTAGAGCCCCAAAACATAAACAATTATTGGATGCTTGCCTCTCAAATACACGAGAATCATTTCTGCATTATTGCTGTCAAGGATGACTCAAATACATAACTAATAACTCCTACAACATGCAATATCTAATCTAGTGCATACCTTACTTCATCAAAACTACCTCTGATTTGAAGCATATGGTACCTTGGACATTTTTCCTTCCTCCTCTTGTGTCTTTGGACACATATCCTTAGTCAATTTAACATGACTAGGCAAAGGTGTGCTGACAGCTTTTGCATTCTCCATATAAAATCTCTGCAACACCTTTTCAACATAATTAGCCCGAGATAAAAACAATTTTCTATTTTTCCTATCTCTACAAATTTTCATACCAAGGATTTGTTTTGCTGCCCCCAAATCCTTCATAGCAAAAGACTTTGCTAACTGTTGTTTCAACTCTCTTATATGGTCCATGTTAGACCCAGCTACAAGCATATCATCAACATATAAACACAAAATAATGTAGCTATCATTATCCAACCTCTTAAAATAAACACAATGGTCAGAATTACACCTGTTGTAGCCTTGCTTTCGATATGTATCAAATTTCAAATGTTGCCGGTGCTGCTTTAAACCATATAAGCTTTTCTTCAATCACGCACCTAGATTTCTCACTTACCTTTGACCTCAAATCCTTGTGGCTGTTCCATATAATTTCCTCTTCCAAATCACCATGGAAAGGTTGTTTTAACATCAAACATTCTAAATGCAAAGATATTTGGCGACAATACTTAAAACATCCCAGTAAGTCATTTAACAATGGAGAAAAAAAATCTCATAAAATCAATACCCTTTTACATGCGATACTTGCAACTAAGCCGGCTTTAAATAACAACACACTCCATCCTCCTCTTTATTTATAAATCCATTTGTTGGTAAAACCTGCGGTACATAAATCCAAGTACAGTTTTGATAAAGGTCCATTTCTTCTTTCTCATGCTCCAGACATGTCCATAGCTTGTCCATATATACGGATGCAGCCGATTAACAGAATAGTATACAAGGGAGAAATCTTTCAGAGTCTACTGTATGAAGATAAATCAGGGTTGTGGTATTTATTCTTCAACATTGTTATCCCGGCATAAAGGAATATTTTGAAACATCATTATTTGGGTATCATCAACACTACATAATCTTTCCTTTCTTCTGTCTTTAAAACATGAGATCTTCATACAACACTTTCTCATTGAATATGACATCCACCTTCTCACAATTTTACGATTTTCTCAAATCCCAGCTATAACCAAATTCATCAATGCCATATCAACAATACACATTTTTTTGATTTTGCATCAAGCTTAGTTCTATTTTTTGAATCTACATGTGCAAATGTTTCACAATTGAAGGTTTTGAAAAAAGAATAACTCACTTTCTTACATGTCCATGCTTCCTCTAGAATACAACCCAAACGATTAGAAGGACCTATATTAATTAGATAAGCAGTGTTTACGAGTCTACCTTTGTTTTAAAAGGCAGCCGACATGCGATCTCATGGTGGTACGCTCCATTATTGTATCCTATTCATCGCTCGGCCACTCCCATTTTCTGTGGAGTCCTTGGGCAGATTTTGCACTTTCTGAGAATACCATTAGAGGAACAATAATCTTAGACTCTTTGCAATACTCACCACCATTATCAGATCTGAGACATTTTAACCTTTTCCCGTCTCATTCTCAACCAAGCTTCTCCATTTTTTAAAAGTTTCAAATACTTCAGATTTCTGCCTAAGGAAATAAATCCATACCTTTCTGGTTGCATCATCAATGAATGTAACATAATACAGAGAGCCACCGAGAGAAGATACCTGAGCTGGTCCCCATACATCCGTATGCACAAGCTCCAATTTCTCATCTTTCTTTTGCTTCCCATCATGCAGGAAAACTAACTCTCTTTTGTTTGCCATGCACACAACTCCGCGAAAATCATATTAACACATATTAGACACGGTAAAACATTATTTGAATGAAGTACTTTCATACCTTTTGCACTCCTTATGCCCAAGTCCTATTGTGCCCACAGTGCACAGTCGAGTCTGACAAGCTGTATGATCTTCTGTAGCACATGGTGTTCTGAACAGTGATATTTTAAGCAACAATTAAAGTGAGAGAACGATTATGACATACAAAGATATAAGATTGCCTACTTTTCACACCTTTTGCTACTACTAAGGCACCTTGTGACCTTCGATTTTATCACTAAAGTAACAACACAACCTTCGTCATCTGAATTTATACCTTTGAAATTAAATTTACGCTTAACTTTGGAACATGCCTTGCCTCACGTGGTAACGATGATTCCCGATACACGCAACAATCTTGATCCTTCCTTTCCAACAATCTGACAGGGTTCGTTATCTCCTGAATAAACCAGCCCAAAATCCCCTTGGACATAATCAAGAAAATAACTTCTATGGGGGTAGCATGAAATGAAGCCCCTGAATCTAACACCCAAGAATCATCGGCATTATCAAGGGAAAGAATCAAAGCATCCTCATCAGATTTATTACTTACCACATTTTTCTCTTTACTTCCTTCCTTTCTGTCTCCTTCTTTATTTTAGGACCAACAATCTTTCTTGAGATGACCCGACACCGCAGTGCCCGATGATCCTCTTGTCTCTGGATTAGGACCTTTTGTCCTTTGATTTTCCTCGTGACTTCCCACGATTTCCAAAATTGTTTCCTCTCTCCTTTGTTCTGCCTCTGCTTTCTGCATTCAAAACACTGCCTGATGTGGATGTTCCACCTGAGCTTTTCCTATGGATTTTCTCGCTCAAAATAACACCAACAACATCATCAAACTTCAATGTATTCGAACCAGAAACAGAATTGCTAACAGCCATTACCAAGCTATTCCGACTTTTCGGGGCAAAGAACCGCAGAATCAAAGAGCTAACTATTAAGCAAAGTTTACTTTTCTGAAGTTAATTGAGCGGTAATTTGTATTAAACTCATTTAAATGATCAGTAACTGACCCACCTTCTACCATTTTCATATTAAATAAGCGCTTCATAAGAAATACCTTATTCGAAGCGAAAGGCTTTTCATATAACTTCGCCAGGGTTTCCATCAACTCTTGAGTTGTCTTTGCTTTTATAATATTGAGCGCCCTTTGTTTGGCTAGGCACAAGCGAATCTTCTGAGCCTTTCTATCCAGATCTCCCAGGTCCTCATCGACATTATTGCCCCGAGGTTTCTTGGTTTTCCTTCAATTGCACGCCATAAATCCTTACGATAGAGATAGTCCTCCATATGCATCTTCCATAACTGATAGTTCTGCCCATTAAACTTCTCAACCTTCTTACCCTCGTCTGCCATTGCTCCCACTTAACTATGAGATTCCCACTCAATAGTGAGACCTTTCCTCACAGGGCGATCAATCGAAACACAACTCGCTCACGATTACCACTTGTTAGGGTTAGAGATGCATCGAGATCCTAACCATTAAATGCAGATTTAATAAGCAAAAGCAGGAGAAACTAAACATTCACAGAATAAATCATAACACATAATTTAACGTGGTTCACCCAATTCTGGGCTACATCCACCAAACCGCAGCCATCCAACACTTTTATTATCCAGTGTAAAACCTATTACAATCTTGCGAATAATCGCATTTTTCATCATCCTGAAATACCCATCCGAACAGTATACCATGGGCTATACAGTATAGCATGATCAGTCGCCACATACCAACACATAGTTCAATTTGTTCGCATCTTACATTCTCTCTGCCCAATCGACCTTCTTGCTCTTGAACTTGCATTGATTTTATCCTTATAAGAATGTAAAGGTAACAATCATTACATCCCTCATGCCACCACCACCTATTTCTCTTGCACGACTTCCCCTTTGATCACAAGCTATATGCATAGCTTTCTATTGACCTCCATGTTATTATTGCCACCCATTAATGTGGTCGTGTAGAGTATCCTCTACTTCTCTATTTTCTCATAGAAACAAACACCAATGATAAGATCTTCATTGCTTTGAACTTGCATCTCTTTTGGCGCGACCCATTTACACTCTTGGTCATTCCTATGGTGCGTGAACGCCCTCTATCTTCCCCTATGTGGTATATCAACATCAAGCTACCTTCTTTATGCCCTTTCACCTTCCATTTCCTTACACCAACTTCTTCTATCAACCATTTAATATTCTTCAAACCGTGACCCTTCATTTTTATTGTCTTCTAGCTATACCCATGTATGTTATTCTCATGACATAATTAAATTACTTGTCTTATAGTCCAAACATAAATTTCACAACCATTATCATGTAATTTCATTATTTTGAAATATGATGATAATGATCGAACCTTGCAAAATTCTTTTTCAATGATTCCTCGAGCTCAAACTTCACAGGTTGTGAAAATCTAAAATTTCACCACAAGTCATAAAAACCACTAATTTTTTGAAATCAAGAAAGATCAATTCATTTAACTTTCAAAATTAATTCCGTAATGGAGTTTAAATTTTGCCTGCAAGAAAGGATTCCATGAAATCTTACCAAAAATCAGAAACAATCAATTTTTAGTGATGTTGATGGCACGTAGACCCAGATACTCCTACACCAGACACACCAGGTAAGAAATTTGTGAGAATGGGCTCCCAAAGGTGGAGTTAGGCGATATAACCACATTTCGAGGCTGCAAACAATCTCCAACCAACTCCATTGCTAACAACCTGATCCCCTTCGCTAAGGTCTCTTCCTCTTCACTCCATGTCCTCCTTTGGCATGTCTTCACTGCAACTCTACCCTTGCAACCTCCATGTTGCAATCATACCTTGATCTCATGAAGATTCACTTTGTCTGTTGTAATATGCCACTTTGACAATAACTTTTCTCTACTTTTCCCGCTCCCAACTGTTCAAGACTCCACACTTGCAACAATACTTTCGAGCTTCACTCATGCTTCCAACTCTGTGCTTTCCAGCCCTCAACCGTTCAGGACTCTTCACACTTGCAATGATACTTTTGAGCTCTAATCATGCTTCCACTATCCACAGGTTTTGTCACAAGCTGCCTCACATTCAACAATCTACTTGTGCCCCTAAAACCTCTTCTCGTTTCCCTCTCCACCTGCAGGTCTTGGTGTGAACCGCCTCTCTCTCAAGGCTCTATTCACACACTTGGAACCTCTGGCTTTGATACCACTTGATGGAGACGAGAAAACAAACTCACCCAAATTCGATAAAACTTATATTACACAAACTCAATAAAATGATTAACTCTCAAAATCAACAAATTATTATGTTGATTTAAATCAATTAACAATCACACCACAATATTACTCAAATTTGAAAACAAACAAACTTTATTGTTTATTCCAATTTCATGAAATGTTACATTAAGTCTACTTAGGAAATTATATTGCCTCCTCAATTTTACCAACTCTTCATTTTACCATCATCTTGGCTCGACTTCTACAACCTCCTACACTGGTTTCTTCCAGTTTGTTGCACTCCATCAACTCGTCCCTTAGTGTGTACCATTGCATGATCTACTCGAGTCTCAACTTCTATCATTTTCAAATCTTGCATGGACTAACAAATTACTCCCTACTAGTTCCTTGGTTCTTCTACCATGACCTCTTTATAGCTCTTTGCTATTTTATGTCTTTTAATTCCCAAACCTACATTCTACAAGCAACCCCATGCCTTATCTATTTCCCTTTCTTGCCTTCCCACGTGAGCTTCAACATTTTGAATTGTTTCTTTTAATATTATCTTTAGTCTACTCCCATATTCTATGTCCCTTTTTCCATGTAAACTTTCTCCTTGGTTATCATAGGTTTCATTAACTTCTAATGCTGATTTGGGCACTCAAATCTACAAGTTTCAATTCTTTGAGAATGCAAAGACAAATACGCACTGCGTGTAAACTAGTACCCAAGTTTTATGCCTCTATTTGGTCTCAAGACCTCATCTTCCTCTTAATGATATAATTTTTCTTTTTATATCACACCTATTCACAATTCAATTTGTTCGCATCTTACATTCTCTCTGCCCAATCGACCTTCTTGCTCTTGAACTTGCATTGATTTTATCCTATGTAAGAATGTAAAGGTAACAATCATTACATCCCTCATGCCACCACCACCTATTTCTCTTGCACAAATTCCCCTTTGATCACAAGCTATATGCATAGCTTTCTATTGACCTCCGTGTTATTATTGTCACCCATTAACATGGCTGCATAGAGTATCCTCTACTTCTCTATTTTCTCACAAAAACAAACACCAACAATAAGATCTTCATTGCTTTGAACTTGGATATCTTTTGGCATGACCCATTTACACTCTTGGTCATTCCTATGGTGCATGAACACCCTCTATCTTCCCCTACGTGGTATATCAACAGCAAGCTACCTTCTTTATGCCCTTTCACCTTCCATTTCTTGGCACTGATTTCTTCTATCAACCATTTAATATTCTTCAAGCTGTGACCTTTCATTTTTCTTGTCTTCTAGCTATACCCATGTATGTTATTCTCATGACATAATTAAATTACTTGTCTTATAGTCCAAACATAAATTTCACAACCATTATCATGTAAATTCATTATTTTGAAATATGATGATAATGATTGAACCTTGCAAAATTCTTTTTCAATGATTCCTCGGGCTCAAACTTCACAAATTGCGAAAATCTAAAATTTGGTCACAAGTCACAAAACCACTAATTTTTCAAAATCAGGAAAGATCAATTCATTTAACTTTTGACATTAATTCCGTAATGGAGTTTAAATTTTGCCTGCAAGAAAGGATTCCATGAAATCTTACCAAAAATCAGAAACAATCATTGTTTTAGTGATGTTGATGGCACATAGACCCAGATGCTCTTGTATCAATGCTCATTAAACTAACATGATGACTTTGCATTTATAAGTCTCTCTCATTTGTCTTGGGAGAGGTTTGATTTGTAGATTGAGAGGATGACTAATCAAAGGATGAGATTGATCCATGAGATCAATATAGTTGAGGATGACTGAGAGATTTGGATGAAGAAGAGACCTCCAAGTGGTAGCTTGTGATTGGTGTACTTGAAGAGGACAAGGATCAAGAGGATTTGGATGGTCCAAATTGATTTGATTTGGTCAATGGGTGGAGATTTAAAAGTCCTCACACATGTGTGAGAAGGAAAATGAGATGTATGATTGGGACATGTGAGTTCTCTCATATATGTGTGAGAATCGCATGTGGATGTGATATTTGACAAGTGAGAGCTCTCACACGTGTAAGATGGAGGGTGACAAATTTTTAGGATAAATGGATGACTATAATTTTGTGGATAAGTGGGATGGATGTGACAAATGATTGATTGGATGAATTGTATTTAAGAATGTGTAAGAGAATTGATTTGTTAATTAAATTAATTTTAATCAACTAATATTTTGAGGTGGAAAAGGAGGAATTAAATAAATAATTTGTATTTATTTATTTTTTGGAGGATACAAATATGAAGGATGAACTTAATTATAAAAATGATTAAAGGTGAGCTATAAAGAAAATATGAATAAATGATAAATTAATCAAACAACCTTTCCACTTCTAATGTCCTTGGTGATGCGAACATTGTGCTTTCCCTATCTACTCCTTCCTCCAAAAGGAAGAAGTCCCCTTTGGTGGTTGAAGATCCTAAAATGAAGAGAAATGACGAGTTTGGGCTTAAAAATATTCTATTGTCCCTAAAAAATAAGGGTACATATTAAGTGTCTTTCCCCCTAAGGGAAAACATATTGGAAAGAAGAAAGGTCTTGTCAAGGTTTCTACCAAGGGTGCTACCACTAAATCTATTGAAATTGCTATTAAAAGTTCTAATGGTGAGAATACCAAGGAGGAGAAGGCTGCATTGTTCGGGGAAAGAAGGTTGGTGAGACTTGCTAATACGTCTATTGGTGTAAAAAATTCCACTAAACAGATGATCACCAAGAAAGAAGATGATGAGGATACCAATTCCTTACTAGACTTTGGTAACAAAGATTATTCTAGTGACTATATTTCTCACTCTTTGTATAATGATGTAGATGATTCTATGTTTCTTTCCCCCTCTAATGTGATGTCTCTTGATGTTGTTTTAAAGGACAACCTTAATTGTGGTGAGGATGATCTTGAGATTTCTAATGATACTAATAGTCTTTCTCACGGGGAAAAATAGAGAAGTGAAAAAGATATTAATGTTGCTTCTAAAGATGACCCTTTGCAAACTTATTACACGAAGATTGAGGATTTGCAGTTCAAAGTTGAGAATTTGGAGAAAATATAGGAAGATCTCGCTAATTGCCCTAGCTGCAAGAAAAAAGTGGAATAACATGTATGATACTTTAAAACTCTACCAACACATAGTTACAAGATCGGATTTTGCAATGAACCAGTTGGTTAAAGTTATTGATGGGTTTATAAGGAAAGCTATTGTTGGTGTGGTAATTGTTCAATCTAAGCTGAATAAGAGGAATAAGAAGCAAAAGGAGATTGAGGTGGATGAAACCCCCAAGAAGGAGAGGAAGAAGACCCTGTCTATGGGAGCTACTAATTGGGATGTGACTCTAGGTACCTTAACTAAGAACTAGAGTTCTCTTTACTAGTTCTCCTCTGTTGTTGCTATTTTGCTATTCTTTGCTTCTTAGTTGTGTTGTTTGACCTAGTGGCCAACCTTTTCTATGATGTTGTTATGCTCTGTTTGTTGATCTTTTCTTATATTTTGTAAGGATTAGGGGTCCTTTCCCCTACTTATATAATCAAAAACATTGAAAGAGGATAAAATCAGGTGTGGTAAAGTATAAACAATTTTAGGTGTTTACACTAAGATAGAGAGATGTTCCAAAAAAGTGATAAGAAGTGTGATTTGTTAACTCTATATAAGGTTAAGATTGTTGAAAATATGAAATAGCCAACCTCCTAATTAACTTACCCACTAAAAATTTGATTTGGTATTTTGTGTCTACCATATAACCTTCGGATAAGGGATGTCAACCCCCTAATACCTAAAAAGCGTATCCACGCAAAGTGACAACCCATAATGGTGCTCGACTTGCTGTTCTTCTTTTACACAATTTACGAACATTATTTTAGTCCGAGGGAAAATCGTTTCACAGCATTTGAAGGTACGAATGAACAAGTGGCAAATATGAAAAGAAAGAAGAAAAGAACTGGGGCAGCCAAAATTCTCTACGGCTTCTTCCCCTGACCACCGGCACAACCCACATTCCCCGAGGAACAGCCAGCCAACCGGTGGTGCACGACTGCCGATAGCCGGTTACTGCCGAGAACTCCTCATCCCTCGGCCTATGCTGCAAAATAGGAGAGCT
The DNA here is from genome assembly GCA_007258455.2 of Sequoia sempervirens. Taxonomy (NCBI): domain Eukaryota; kingdom Viridiplantae; phylum Streptophyta; class Pinopsida; order Cupressales; family Cupressaceae; genus Sequoia; species Sequoia sempervirens. Next base: position 65,088 of record VDFB02346415.1, read on the forward strand.
TTCTTTGCCTTGTTGTTCCATTTTCAGCCTCATATTTCCTTTCATCTTTTTTCTTCACCTATTTTTACTGTACTATTTACCACGGTAGATCTTTAAGCCAACTGCAGGCGGTCGCAAGGCTGAAGATTAAAAAAAAAAGGGCGAATTCCTCCTCGTGCAATTCTTGAAATGGTAATTCAAAATATGTTTTCTTGGGGTTTTCAGTGGTAAACGAATGTTACCAGTCATTTTTTTTGTTTTAGTCTCTGGTGTGGTCTTTTCGCTGGCCTTCCACTTGGCATTTTAAGTTAGCGTGTGTTAAAACTATGCGTGAAATGTAAAGTCAACTCAGAAATAGCTGTTTTAGTCCACAGAGATTGCTGTTTCGATTCGCAGTTAGTTAGTTCTTGGGTTTTTGCAAGATTTTGCATTATTTGCTTTTAATTTATGGACCAGGTACATTTGAAGTCGTGTATCACACTTCCTTGGTAGCAAGAAAGTGTAATTTTCATTAACTTTTCTGGTGACTGCGTTAAGGCTTTTGTTCGACTTTTTGAGCGAGCTACCTCACACATCCTTAGAAAGAACATGAGCAAGATTGACCAAAAAGAGACTGGGCTAGATGGAGTTATATACAGTTTTAAATTCACATGCATGCATGGAAAACCAATTTGCTTTTGGTCATAATGTCATGCACCTGGTCTCATCCTTTGGGGTAGCCCAGAGGGTTGGATGTGGCTTTTTACCCAAGTTTCAGTTCTTTATTGTGTATAGTCTTGACCATCGGAGTAGTTCAGCAAGTTGGATGTGATTTTTAGTCTGATTTCAATACTTTATTATGCCTGGTTTTGTCCATTAGGATAGTTCAGTGGGTTGGACGTAGCATTTTACCCAGTTTCAGTGCTTTATTTTGTCCAGTTTTTTTCCATTGGGATAACTCAGCATATTGGATGTGATGCCTTAACCAAGTTCAATATACTATTATGTCCTGTCTTGTCTATTAGGGTAGCTCAGCAAGTTGAATGTGATATTTTACCCAATTTCAGTACTTTATTATGTGTTGTCTCGCCCATTAGTGTAGCTCAGCGAGTTAGATGTGATGTTTTACCCAATTTCAGTACTTGATTATGCCCAGTCTCGTCCATGAGTGTAGCTCAGTGAGTTGGATGTGATGTTTTACCTAAATTTAATATTTCATTATGTCTGGTCTAGTGCATTGGGATAGCTCAGCAAGTTGGACCTAATTTCAATATGAATTGTCTCCTGAGATTTGACCAATGGGGCTCTGCCATGGAAGCACAAATGTCTTACCACTTGAATTCTTCTCATTGGATGCCCTAAGCATTGACATTGAGCAAGTTTGGCTGCCAAAATAGTATAATTTACAGAAATGTAAAGCCTTACACAACCAAACACAAAAGCTATAAATAAGGCAACTAGACTGTTGAAACTTGAAACCTAGAATGTAATTATAGCTATTTCTTTCTAAAGAAAGACATGGACCATTAAACAATCCAATGACAGGGAGATAGCTTCCAGAAAGACCGTCCATTGAATTAATCTGAACCTTCTGCTGATCAGAGTTTTCTGGGGACTTGAGCATAGATGTGGAATTATACATGAGGTTATTTGACCTCTCCATTGCTAGCAGATGAGAAATATGATTATTTTACCAAACTTTACTGCTCAAGGTGCTGGTTACAACTTTCATGCTTAGAATTTGAGAGTGTAGTACAGTTATACGCTGTCCTTTTTAGCTTGGAGCCAACTTGAGCTGCATCTTTTACTTTTGTACCAATTGCTTGTGCCTGTAGCAATTACAGCAAACCTGACAGCAGGTCCCCCATCACCTTTCCATCCTGTTCCCATTTCCATGACATATAAACTAAGTAGGCTTTATTCCATAGTAGTCATTGAGCTCAGTTGCATGGTTTGCATAGCTGGATAATAGGATAAAACATGCTTGGCTAATAATGAAGCTGTGGGAAGGCTGAATACACACTTAATATCCTTGGTTTCTTAATACACTTTCTAAAATATGCATGGTTACTTGATTATGTTATTAGACATAATCAATGCTTAAGTCATTACTAACATTACAAACATTAATTTCCTGTTTCATACATTAATACCTTATGCCTAAAATATAATGTGTACTGCCCTTCTCTACTGACTATACTGTAGACAATTTGAAGCTTGTCTTGAAATTTTACAAATCTATTAGGCCCTTGTGATTTAGTTATTAGATCCCTAGTGTAATCCTAAGTTGCACAATAATGAAGAGAAATGTGTTCACTATCAACTAGCTGCTGGATGTGATGATAATGGACATCAATGTGTTTGGGCTAGACATGATATACTGGGTTCTTCACCAACTTTTTTCTTTTGATCAGTCAAAAGAGGGATAGGGCCCTCTCCTTTTTTAATATATTATCAGAAAATAGCACATATACACAATACCTGAGCCCCTTTGAACAAAGGAACTCTTAGATATGGATAATTGATTACAAAATTGGCTAATGTTGCAGGCCATTAGGGCAGGTGCAGAGTATAAATTATATAATCTCTACTATGCCTATACATAAATCATGTTAAGCCATGTCACCTCCATCTTCCTCTAGCATGATGCAGGTTTCTTCATATGCCCCATCCAAGCCCTTGACTAGTCTAGCATGGCAGAGAAGGAATTTGATTGCTTTTTCTGCCATGGCAATGCTGAACCTTTCTTGTTTTGCATTTCTTTTGAATGGCATAAACAATGCCATGACATTCATTTTTGGCTTGTAGAAATTGGTCCTAATTGTGAGGAAATCTTGAATTGACATGACCTCTTTGACTAAATACATTAGACGCTGCTCAATCTCCCTTGAAGTGCCTTTGGAAGCAAGGCCATGAAACTCACAACGTAATAGGTAGAGATTCATAGGGATCTAGATAGCATCCTGCAGCATCAATGTTCTTTCAGTGCTTCTCCTAGATGTAATGTTTACCAAGAGCCTTACCCATTTCCTTGACCCCTGTAATCATTAGAATGTTTGAGACAAAGGTAGAGGAATCTTCTTAATTGACATGGTGTTGCTTGATCTCCGCATAATCCTTGTCTAGAACCACCTTTATAGCCTAAGCAAAGTTGCTTCCTTGAAAAAGCAAACCTCCTTCATCCTTAAATCAATGATACTCCATAGGAAGGTTGTTTGACATTATTCGCCTACGAAATTTACTATTGTTTCCATCTCTCTTGAACATTGGGGGTTGCTGTCATGGCCCAAGCGAGACGATTCAATGCGTCTGGTATTTGAGTGTGATATCCCACATGTCTAAACTCGACCATTTCTCCAAATGATTGTCAATAATTAATTCCTCCTTATCTATACCTTGGTTGGTAAGTGGTTTGTTACCATGATCTCTTCTTAATAGTAATTTTTGATATTGAATTTTTATATTGAGTCTAGGATGTCCAAGCTCAGGATAAAATATTATTGATCTTCCAACTCATCAATTTCTTGTTTCGAATGTTTCGAATATTAGCCATTGAGTCTTTTTTAATGTCTAGTGAGTCAATCTTGCAAGATTGAACTAGTTAAAAAAGTTGAGGCTTTTGCTTCATTGTTTGTTCCCAGGAGTTTCTTGGAAGCTCCTTTTATCAATTTACCCTCATTGCCCTTGATTACACATCTTGCGCTAGAGGGGCAAGGGTTCTCCTTTGAGGCCCCATCAAAATTTAGTTCTTATCTCCCAAGTGGAGGGGGTTGCTATTCGATGGAATTTCTTTCAATAAGAGTTCAGGTTATTAACCCATCAATAGGGGACAATCCTATGTTTTTCCAAATTTTCCAAATATTTTTGTCCCATGTTGTGAACGTGAACTTTCTCATGATCTTTTTTTTTGCTTTGCTTGTCACTATTTTTGAGATGTCAATTTCTAATTTTGATATGAAAGAGTCCCATGTTAGTGATTTGTTTTGGAAGATGCATCTACTCCTTTCCTTCCATATTTGGCACAAGACAATTGAGGGTTTGGAGGTGTAGATACTTGAGAAGATTGCCTTTGTCTTTAAGAGTTGCCAATCATTGAATA
>VDFB02346416.1:0-22187 GCA_007258455.2 Sequoia sempervirens
TTTTTTTCTGTGAATAGGATATGCAATGTATATGCAATGTAAGACAAGGTTGTCTAAGCACTTCTAAGATCAAACTTTGTTTTCGATTTTGACTGCTAAAGGACTTTGTTTGAAATGACAAGTTGAAAAGGTCTAAATGACTAGTGAGTCTTCCTAACTAGACTTTTGAGTTGGAAGAAATCTCACAAAAGAGGACAATGACTAAAAAGGGGGTTTGATAACTTGGTCCAAGAGAGTCTAATTTTGAAAACAATGACTTTACAAAGTGTGCTTAAGATTTTCCTAATCCTAAGTATGCAAAATGTGAACCTAGAGATAATCTAATGTTGAATGTATGCAACTAAGAGGAATGAGGTATGAAACCTATAGTGACTAATGAAAACTAATGGTCAAGAATTTAAGCAATATCAAGTTTGGTTTCTGATAGAATCTTCTTAGAAACGATGGTTGACAAATGGTTGACAATTTGAAGACCTCAGGTTTTGACTGTAAAGTTTAAAATATTGACAGCCAAATGCGTTGTTTGAAATTACAAATGCGTCACAGTTTAGCAAATGTGGTTCAGTTTTGCAATTGCGGCTTTTGGACTATCAGATGTGACTTGATTTAGCATATGCAACTTTTCAATGTTCAAATGCATCACAATTCCTACAGATGCGGCGTTCTAAGTTTCAGATGCATTTTAATAGAGCAGTTGTGTTGCAAAAAATCACTTGCGGTTCGACATATATGACAGTTTTGTTTCAAAATGATTTTTCTTATCGTTTTGATGAAAATTTTGATTTTTTTGGAGAGTGTTTTGTTTCAAACTGTGATAGAACCAAAATACACTTGAAAAACAAAACATTTTAAAATGTAACCAAACTCACATCAGATAAGCATGATCCTAGGTTAGGCCATGACAATATTCGCTAGATTCCACGCAGGTTTCCCCAACCGCATATCTGAAGCATGTGAATTCAGAAGCTTGGCCGCACAGGCTCCCCCTTTAGGTGCACTCTCTTCTCAGGCTAACCAAGCTTCCAACCCCCATGAAACTCCCATGGCAAGTTGATTACCTCTACTACAAACTGCGAAAGTGTGGATGCCTTCACACCGACCGGTGCTGCACTAGCAAATAAAAGGATTTTGGCTTTCTATACAAGAGTTTTTAGTTAGGGACCCCCATTCAAGTGGCCATACATGGGGTAAGAGATTAATCACCATTAAGGTGGCACTCCAGCCTAAAGAGGTTAAGCTCAACAGGATTTAAGGGAATACAACTCTGTCCATATGACACATCCGCACAAGCAACCTTAGGTTTTCCCTTAAGGTTTACATTTATATACCGGTTGGGGGTAGCTTGGCTTTAGCTTCATTGCCAGTTTGAGTCACGTTGGGGTGATGAAATCCCCAAGCAGGCCCAATTTCTAGAGTTGGTAACCATTTCTCTTACACCCAAGATCGCCCGAAAGTGCGAGGGGAGAGGATACTCCGATATACCAAGTCAGGGTAATAACAAATTAGAATGGGTTTGGTTTTCTGATCACAAGGTTTTCACCAAGTGAGAGCATACTCACCTACCATTCTGCAAACACAATCAATCATAGAAGACATGAGTTCTTTTTATATACACCAAAATCAATTATTTGCTAATCTATGAAAAACAAGCACAATGTTTGTTTATTCCTTCTTTGACATTCGAATCTGCAAACAATGAATTAGTAATCTCTTTAATCAATGGAATTTGACACATGAATGGGGATTTCCACATGCTACAAGAGAAGATTAGTAACACAAAAAATATAATCTAGCCAACATGCAGGAATAAAAAACACAGAAAAAAATAGAAGACCAGAAAAACCCTAAAATCTAAAAATCAGAACATCAACACTGAAAGAAAAATTTTACTAGACAGATGCGGCTCGACAGAGCAGATGCGTCATTTGGGTCCTCGAATGTGGCGCGATGGATCAAATGCGTCGTTCTAGTTGTCAGTTGTGGCTTGTTAGAGTGATTGTGGCTCTTCTGTCAGCTAATGTGTCGCGACACATCAAATGTGTCACGATATTTTAAAAAAATAGTTGCGTCGTTCCATACCTGTACCTATAAAACAATAGAAAACACAAAAAAAAATGTACGAAACACCAGAAAAACGGAGTCGGGTTCACCAATGTAATCAAGGGATTTCTTTTTAGGGATTGATTAGGAAGTTGTTAGCAATAAACAATAAAAATAAATGAAACCCAAAGATCTTACGAAACACAAAGGAAGTAAACAAAATAATAATTATACCCGATTGCCGATACCTCCATAATTCCCTTTCGTAATACCTTCTTACTTGCTGGATAATGTAGCCCTCAGATTCGTCATTTGAATAATCTGAAAATGCCTAAGTCCTACAACAAGCCTTGAAGGATTTGATATGTCTAAATGCCTATGTCTAAAAACCGATGATTGACAAATGCCTATGCCTCAACAATGTCTAGACTTTATCAAATATAAATACTAAATAATGGAAAAGTCTAAGAATGCAAGTGAGTAAATGCCTATATTATGCCTATGCAAATATAAAAATGTCAGAGCATCTGTATGTGTCTACATAATCGAAAAGTGAGAAGGAGATGGAATTTTATAGAAAATGCCATTTCAAATGGACAGACGAGATAAAATAATGATGAGAACCTAAAAATGAATGATCCAGATTAAACCTGAGAATCCCTAATTAGGGTTAGGGCAAAATCCTTAATCGAATGGTCGGAATAAAATTGGATCAACGGTGGAGAATAAATGAGAGAAATTAAATAAAAAATAAAGATATTCAAAAAATTAAGAAGATAAGATTGCCTGATTTGCAAGATTCAAAAAATCAAGAAGATAAGATTTGGACTAAATATTAGATTTGGAAAATCAAGAATCTGCTCGATTGCTTGATTTTTGGAAGATTAAATGCCAATTTGAATTAAATTAATTCAAATTATGGATTTTATGAGACAATAAATAATCTTTTTCAGATTATTTATCAAAAAGGACTGACAGTTAATATTGAAATGACATTTTAAATAATTTAATTTATTTAAAATGAGAAGAATATTAAATTGGAAATTAAATAATTAAATTTAATTATTTAATTTAGCAGATTAGACCAACTAATTAAATAAATTAATCAATTTATTTAATTAAGACAGTTAGTGACGTATTAAATAAATAAATGTAATTCATTTATTTAATAATCAGGAAGAATTATATGACAAAGGGTAATTAAATAAATTAAGAAATTTATTTAATTAAGGGAAGACTTAGACAATTAATGACGTATTTAATAAATAAATAAAATTTATTTATTTAATAATCAGGAAGAATACAAAGACATGAATTAATTAAACAATTATAAATTATTTAATTAATAGTCAAATGTGGACCAAGGACATAATTAAATGTCATAATTATGCTAGGATGAAAGTGGTAAAAATGAAGCTTGCAGGCCTAGGTCATTTTTAGGTGTCTACAATTACTATGATCAACTAAAAGGATTTAATATTTTCTTGAAAGAACCAATTAATCAACCATATAGATACAACAAGTGTGCACCAATAAATTGAATATAAACTTGTTATATCAATTTAAATAACTAGAAAAAATCAACCTTAGAGACAACTTCATTAATACTTTCAATTAACTCAACAAACAATTGATACCAGAAATATGCCACCACATCAAATTATTTTCATTGATATCTCCATAGTTTTAAACATGCATCATAGTCTCATCTTTGTAAAACATTGTAATCTACTGTATCTTTCTTCTATATCCTATCTCTTATGTTTCGCTACCAAAATGGATATTTATACATCAACCACTTGAAAGGACGCATCCTTTCCAAAATGTCATATGTTAGAACAACAGTAGATTAAAAGGTAATTAAGCTTTGTGAAGCCATAAATGAATCTTTAATAAGTGGTCCAAGTAATCCCGGTGCTTATTCGTATCTGCATCTCCCACTACGTTCCAGATTGTGATCTCCATTCTTACCATCTTCTCATTCTATTCGTGTGCCTCATCTAGTGTTGTATCTTCCATGGTAACCATCTTTAAAATTTCTTGCAATATCGATTCACTTTCACTTTTCCACTTAGTCATTTCTTTTAATCCTCCTTTATCATCAAAGAATGTAGTCAATCCTTTTTAGATGGCATCTATCAATCCCTGTGCATCCCCTCGCAATTCTTCAAAGAAATCTTAGTGTTTATTCACAAAATGATTTGCAGTCTCAATTGCTACACTATCATAAACACCCCTCTAGTTTATTTTAGTTTTCTGTTTCTTCCCTTTAGGCCGACTACTTTCACCATATTTTCTACCTTTTGATTTTCTTGAGCTGGAGGATTCCATTCCTCAAAAGTTACAGCAGTCAAAATTACAGGAACTAAGGCACAAGAAATTACTGTATTTTGCTTGAAACCTTTGGATTGCAAGAATGCCCTGGTTCTTAATTCACCCCTCTACTTCCTCCTCTATCAATTCCACACTAATATTTCTGATTGAATTTTCCTTATTGTGCTCTGTCATGCCATTAATCTTTTAACTGAAACACGAGTGTAGTAGGTCCTTTTTTGAAACTCTCACTATCACATCATGTAATATTATCGGTGAGATATTTTCAAATCTTGGACAACCTCTCTATCATGGCTTTTACCAATGTTCATTAAAACATCTACCAAGACATCCTGTAGTTTCCCTGACACTTCAAGTCTCCCTGATTACCACAAACTATATATTGCTTTGGTGTCCTGCAATCTCATCGATATTTTGAGTCTCACCAACAACTATCCTTTTGGTCTTATGTATATCACTGTAACTCTCGTTGATGAAGCCTATCGCTATAACATTATGAGTTGGGAAGATGTTCCTCCGCTTATTTCATATCTTGTCGAGATATATCCTTTGGTCTATTTTCTGATTGCTGGGACAATTATTTTCTTGCTGATGGAACAACACTTGATGTGACTCTCATATATTTCTCTGATGAAACTAGTCTCATCGATAATCAATACATACTACCAAGTCCTTTACTAACATAATCCTGTCGGTGTGACATATGGGTCGGCAGGACTCCCTGACTTCATCTTGATAATCATCGATGGAATCCACTCTTGCTTTATCGGTGAGACCAAATGAATGCTCCAGGACACTACACCAATGTATTTTGTCTCCCTGATATGTCTCTATGTTTTCAATTGGTAAGAAACCAATGGGCTCGATATGACTCACCTCGATGCATACTATCTTGTTGATAGGATCTTTCTTTCACTAAGACAATGAACTGCATCCTACTGACATCTGTCTTTAGATGAAATCATATTGGTATAACATTCCTGAACTCTTGCTGATAGACTAAAAAAGATATATATTAGTATAAAATGCTTCATGGATCGGAGAGACCCTCACCATCTCTTACCAATATGAATTATACATTGAAATATTTAGGGTTAAATGGATTCTATGGGACCACTTGACTGAATATGGGAAAAAATGTTATGAAGTGAGGATTCTTGTGCTTATGGTAAGGACTTCTTTGGAAACTCATGAGTATAAACAACTTTAAAATTTTCAAACTTTTATAGCTATAACAGCGGCTCCATCTGGGGATGAATGATTTAGAGAGCATTGCAAAGATTTAGATCTTTGGATGAGCAGACCAAACTCAAGATGATGGACCAGTGAGTAAGATGGAATGAATGGAAATGGAAATTAACATGACCCTATACTACTATACATGGAAAGATTTATTTTAAAAGAAGGAATATCAGGATTGTCCATGTACTAGAAATTCTTGTTCCTTTTATTTCCTATACTACTATGCATGGAAGAGAAATTTTTTAGAGGATTGTTAAGAGTTGTCCATGCACTTGCAACACTTAATCCTCTGTATATCTCAAGAGAAAAAATTCCTCAAGAATTGCCCATGTACAAGCAACTCTTGTTCTTCACCAGTCATGTTTTGCAAATAATATGAATCTTCACCTTTCTTACCAACAACAACAAAAGGTCCCAACCATAAAGCTTCAAATTTCCTATGCTTACCCTTCTCCTGACACCTTGCATTCCACATCAACACCAGATCATTCTCCTCAAATTTTCTATATTTTTCTTTTCTATCAAATAAATGCTTCATCTATGCCTCCAACTTCATGTTCTAGTTTTGAGCTACTCTCCTTATCTCATCAAGTTCATCCAGCTGCTCCATTCTCTCCTCCATAGGTTCTAGAATATCTATATCTTCTTGAATGATAAACTTGTAAACTGGTAACAGATTTTGTAGAGGCATCCTAGCTTGTGTTCCATATACTAATTCAAATGGGGATTTTCCAATTGCCTTTTTTACAGTGATCCTATTAGCCCACACAACCATTTTCAACTTCGAATCCCAAGCCTTCTTATTCTGACCTAGCATTCTCCTTATGATTTTAAGAAGACTTTTGTTGTTGGACTCTACCTGACCATTAGATTGTGGATGGTAGGGAGCTGCATAAGAAATAGTAATACCATATGTGCTAGAAAAATCTTTGAATTCATTAGATCTAAAACACATCTCGTTATCTATAATCAATTTTATTGGTGTACCAAATCTGGTAATGATGTTATCCATTAAAAAGTTGGTCACAAATTTACTTGTAGCCTGCTTGGTTGGGACTGCTTCTACCCATTTGGTGAAATAATCAGTAGCTACCAGTATCCACTTATGTCCTCCACTTGATTTCTCTTGTATCTCCCCAATAAAATAAATCCCCCACTGATGAAAAAGGGCTCCAGCCTACAAAGGTCTAAGTGGTAAAGCTCCCTAATACTTCATTTTCCCAGAGAATTTTTGGCAGGCTTCACATCTTCTCATGTATGAAAAAGAGTCATTAAAAATTTTTGGCCAGTAATAACCTGCCCTGAGAATTTTATGTGTAGTTGTCTTCACATAATAATGGCACCTACAGACCCCTTCATGCATTTCTCTTAAGACATGCTTAGCTTGTGACTCATCTAGACATAACAACAATATCCCGTCCCTATTCTTCCAAAAAAAATCACCATCCATGAACACATACTTAGATGCTTGCAGCTTTAAAGTTCTTTTCTTACTATCACTTAATCCTTCTAGACACTTCACGTGTCTGAGGTAATGCATGATGTCTGCATAGCAAGAAGTATGCTCAATACTTGCAATTGCATTCTCTTCCTCTTCTATATTACAAATTTGATTTGCTTTGATATTTGCTTCTCCATTAACCTAGCCAAACCCTGACCTCTCACCAATTTAGTGATTTGTATTTCCATATCAAACTCTTGAACTTTATTAATCCAGTTGCATCTTTTTCCCGTTACTTTAGCCTGAGTCAAGATATCTTTAATAGCTACATGAGGGACATAAGCAATCACCTTAGCTCCAACGAGAGATGGCCTAAAATCCTTTGTGGCTTTTACCAATGCAAACGATTATTTTTCCATTATATCATATTTCAATTTTGACCCCTACAACGACTTGCTAAAAAATGACACAGGTTGTTCATGACCTTTGTCATTTTTCTGTAACATAACAACAACTATAGTATGCAATTAAGCAAATGAAAATATTTGAAAGGGTTTTGAAAAATATGGAGACTTAAGGACAAGGGCTTCCTTGATGGCCCTCTTGATTGATATAAAAGCTTCTAATGCTTCTACAGTCCAATATATTTTTTTCCTTTCTTTAACATTTTTTATATGGGCTTAATGATTTCAGCAAAATTAGAAACAAATCTCCTAACAAAGTTGATTTGTCCAAAAAATGACTAGATGGCCTTAACGGTTTTAGGGATAGGAACTTTATCTATGGCTTCAACCCTCTCAGGATCTATTCTAATTCCCTCCTTTGACACAATATTTCCTAAGAGTTTACCTTATGTGACTGCAAAATGAAATTTTATAGGGTTGAGACTAATACCATATTCTAAAGCTTTAATAAATACCTTTTCCAAATGTTCTACATGATCTTCAACCCTTTTTGAATAAGTAGTAGGGTCATCTTGATACACCACCATGATAGCATTAATCAAGTCTGCAAATGCTACATCCATAGCTCTTTGAAAGGTTGCACCCACATTTGTGAGACCGAATGGCATTCTCACATAAACATACATTCCCCATGGAGTTGTAAAGGCTATCTTGTACTGCTGAAATTCTTTGACTTTGACCTAGTTGTAACTAGGGAACCCATCCATCATAGATAACAACTCACACCCTGTCACTTTATGTAGTACAACCTCCATATTAGGTAGAGGATAATTATCCTTGAGAGATGCCACATTTCGATTTCTAAAGTCCACACATAATCTTATATCTCCATTTTTCTTCCTCATATGAACTAGATTTGAGACCCATGTTGAGTGCCTGATAGGTTTGATGATACCTTCGTCTATGAGCTTTACCGATTCTTCCTGCATTTTTGGTTCCAATGTTGGGTTAATGTGTCTTTGTTTCGGTCTAAATGGCTTTGCATCTAGTTTCAACGGGATTTCATGTTGAAACAAATCCTCCCTATGTGCTTTAAGGTCTTCATAGGACCATGCAAAAATGTGTTTATATTTTCTCAGTAATGCTATCAACATCCTTTGAATTGTTAGGCTTATTTTCTTCCCTTTGTATACCTTTCTTGGTGCCATCTTAGTCCCTAAGTTGATCTCTTCAATATCCTCCCTCTTGACTGGCATCTGCTTCATGAGGGACTGATCACTTCCATCATATACCCTCTCCAATGCCACTAGCCCTTTGGGAAGATTATTAGTTTTAAGCTGTAAGACATCCTTCTCGAATACTGTCTACTTTCAATCTATTTCTTCTATAAAGGAATTGAAATCAATTTCTTGAGCTTCATATTGATCTATACAATGAAGAAATTTTAGGAGGTCAGTATCATCATTAAAAACCTGCCAATTATAGATATTATCAGGCACAAATAGGTCTTGTTTTAAACTCAATCTGTGACACTCTAGCCAGTGTAATGTCATCCCTTCTTAGAGCTACATTTGCTAAAAAATATGCCATTATGTTTTTTGACCAATCTACCCATTCAATGGAGAATGCATCAAGCAGCTTGATTGTGTCCCATACAACATTTCTATATTGCTTCAGTCTCTTATGCTTTGCTGCATATTTTGATTTAACTTGTGAAACAACTAGCTTGGAATCCCTAGAACAACTAGCAACTTGATTTTATGTTTTATAACTATATTCAAGCCTGTTAATAAAGCTTTGTATTCTGCCACATTGTTTGTACATTCAAATGCTAGTAAAAATGAATATTTAAATGTAACTCTTTCAAGTGAATCAAATACTATTCCAGCTCCATTACCTTCTTGGCTACATGCTCCATCAAAGAACATTTTCCACACACCATTGCAGTTTTGTGCAACATGCTTTTCAATTGGATTAACATTGATTAATTCTGGATGGGCTAGTTCTATCTTAAAATTCCCAAGATCCACATCACAAAAAAAATTGACTTGATCTTGAGGTACACAATCAACAACTTGGCTCATCCTTGGCTCCATGTACAACTTAAATTATTGACCATTCACTGGAATTGTTGCATAAGACAAATCAAATTGGACATTTCCCCCAACCACTGTCATCCACTATCTTGATAGAAGCATCCCAAATTGAAGAGGGGTATCAATTACTTTTATACCTATATTATAGGCCACCTGAGGATAAGAAGCTAGTTTGACTTCAACATCTTTCATAATACCCACCACAGGAATAGGCCTACTATCCATTGCATAGCATTTCCCTCCATTAGTATCTACCCACATGCCAAGTTGCTTCATAACTCCAATTTGCATAATATTTATAGCAGCACCTGAGTCTATCATGCAATTCCTTAGCAGTTTGTTATTTATAAGTAACATAGTGAAAAAAGGATCAATTTGTGGGGGATTTATTAATACATCATTTAGGTAGACTTCTAGGATACTTACTTTCTCTTGCTTATTAATTATTTTAGTGGCCATCTTATTTTTAGAATTTATATGTTTTTCATTTCCACTTGTTATCAACTGAACAACACTGTCCCTATATTCTTTAATTTTCATCATCTCAAGAAGTGGAATAGACATTTTTACCTAACATAAGGCCTGAGTGAATTCAAAAAAGGAACCCTCCGCCTTAATCATTTTCTTGTGCTCTGATGTTTCTCCTTTGTTCTCTTCCTTTTCTCTTTTACTTAATTGATCAGCCATTTGCTTTTCTTTGTGTAATTCTTTAACTTCTTCCTTTTGAACAAGCTTCTGTTCATTTTTATCTTGTTTATTTTCTATTTTCTTCAAATTTCCTTGTCACATTTTGATCTTTTATAAATATTCCCCTGGGGATGCCTTCTTTTTCATTCACTATCCTATTTCTTAGCCAATACTTGCTCTTTGATTCTTCAACTGCAGCAATGGTTAATCTCTTTATTTCCTCTTTGGTGAGTTTCCTCATATTGCATTGAGCAAGCACCTCAACAGAGTGTGGTTTTGTATAAGCTTCTTCAGAATCAGAAAAAACCTTCTGTTTAGCCATGTGGACATTGCACCTTTGATTTGAAACATCGTACTCATAACCTTCATCTTCTGAAAATGAGTATTTCTCTTCAACACAGTGAAAAGTATTTGAAGTCAAATACACTGTGTGATCCTCTCCACTATTACCCACTAACACCCCTTCTTCTTGCATTCTTTGGGCTACAACACAATGATTTGGGGAATGTGGCTTATCACAACTCTTACACCAATAACTGTTACTGACCATATACAATCCCTTCTTCCTTAATAGACCAAGAGTTTCTTTGTTTCTAGGCCTATCTATTATAGGTTTTCCATCCTTCCAATTTGTACCATAGGGCATGTCATGTAACATAGGCCTCACATTTTTGTATATGTTCTCCTGACTATATTGATAATTGTTGACTTGTTGAGGAACCATAGGGTTGTCTCTCTTACTAACTATCCCAACAACTTTCTTATTGTTTTCAATAGTTAATGCTATCTTTTTGGCTTCAGATAAATTTCTTGGGGACCTATTTCTTAATTTATACCCTATTTTTGGATTGAACGCATTCAAATAAACACTCAATGCTACAAAGTCTAGAAACTTTGATCCAAGAGGTATCTTATTCTGCAATTTGTTGAATCTCTAGTTAAAATCATAAATTGAGTCATTCTAATTTTTTTGAATCCGCATTAATTCATGAAGAGTAGCATCTAGTGCACTTAGATTCCCATATTGCTTGAGGAATCGATCCTAAAATTCTTGGATAGAATCAATAGAGGTTGTTTGTAAGCTATTGAACCAATCCCTAGCTTCTTGAGTGAGCAACACCATGAATAGCCTCATATGTAAATCCTCATAAGGCATATCCAAATATTAGATGAAAGCATTGAAACTCCTTACATGATCTTCAACAGTAATTGTACTACTCCCTGTAAACTTAGGAACAAGACTCCTCCAACTGCCATCCATAGGGTAAGGGTATAATTGAAACCCTGTCAAGTTGAATTTTCTAATCATTGTTCTGTATTGATGAGGGGGAGGGTTAGGTGTGTACTGATACTGGTACATTGGATTGTTATATTGGGTATGAAGATGTGGCACGTAATGTTGACCATGAGGTGGTTGTGTATTTCTATATTGTGAGGAAATATGCAACAGATGGTTTGACTATTTGTATTGATTTCCTATCTGATTCTGAGGAGCCTTTGATGGATTAGAAGGACCTGCATTATTATTTCCCTGCTTATGAGGTGGTATATACTTTGAAAAAATAGTTGTTTGAGCAGTAATTTGGGCTTTCTACAATTTGAAGTCTTGGATTGCTTGTATCATTTGGATATTTTCCTGTTCAGCTTTTGCTCTTTCTAGTTCTTCTTTATGAAACTCGAACTGTGCTTTTACTTCTTCATGATTTGAGAACTCATAATTTTCTTGAGGAATTACATGATCTATGAACTCATTTTGGCTACCCTCCACTCTCTGTTCATTTTCCTATAGATATATGATTACTTTTGTTTTGAGTTTAGCATCAAACTCTAGTTGTTTTTGAGGATTATAAAAATGATTTCTTTGTTCTTCTAGGGTGCAAGGTTATGCACTTGAATTATCTCTCCATGTATCATAATGATCATATGTTTCACAATGTGGTCTCGATGCTTTGTCTTTGTTTGTTATGCACATGTCATCATTTATCTTCTTACCCTTATCAACCTTATCATCCTTATGGGTCCACTTACTATTTCCAGTGGGACCTCCTTTGTATTGGGATCTTCTACCATTCATTTTGAATTGATGCAATATTGATGCAGTGTTCTTGTTCAAAGTCTCCACTCACTTTCCTTAAACTGAGAAAGTGTTTGTTATTTCTTATTCCAACTAGATTCTATAAAGGATTTCTGACTCTATGACTAAGGCCCTGATTCTACGTTGACTCCCCAGTAGAGTCGCCAATTTGTTAGCTCTAAAAAATGTAGGCAAAATACCTCAAGAGGTTGCCAATCTCTTGATACATTTCAGGGTAACAAACAAGGTCAAAATGGTTTAAACCTTCTTCTCTTCATGTGCTACTAGACCTAGGTGGGTATACCTTTATGAATGAGGCAGACTTGACTTATACTTATTTCTTTTAAAGTACTTTACCCACAATGGAAAATGGGAGTGGATAAAATTTGATTTGGTATAGATTGTATAGCAATATCAAAACTAAAAGCTAATATATTCATCTTAACAGATATGAATAATGAGTGAAACTAAAATAATGGAAATGTGGAGACTAGTTCCTTATTGGGTATGTGGAGTCAAAAGAAATCTAAAATGAGTAATTGCTTTCTGGCAAGCACTCTAATTGTTCAGCATATATTTGAGATTATAACTTGTATAAACATGCAAGAATATGACTACCAAGTTCTTCTTAATGATCCAAATGAGATTCCCTAATTTCTATGATCAACTAAAATTATTTAATATTTTCTTGAAAGAACCAATTAATCAACCATACAAATACAACAAGTGTGCACCAATAAACTGAATATAAACTTGTCATATCAATTTAAATAACCAAAAAAAATCAACCTTGGAGACAACTTCAGTAATACTTTCAATTAACTCAACAAACAACTGATACGAGAAATACTCCACCACATCAAATGATTTTCATTGATATCTCCATAGTTTTAAACATGCATCATAGTCTCATCTTTGTAAAACATTGTAATCTATTGCATCTTTCTTCTATATCCTATCTCTTATGTTTCGCTACCAAAATGGATATTTATACATCAACCACTTGAAAGGACGCATCCTTTTAGAAATGTCATATGTTAAAACAACAATAGATTAAAAGGTAATTAAGCTCTATTAAGCGATAAATGAATCTTCAATAAGTGGTCCAAGTAATCTCAGTGCTTATGTGTATCTACATCTCCCACTGCGTTCTGGATTGTGATCTCCATTCTTACCATCTTCTCATTCTGTTTGCATGCCTCATCTAGTGTTGTATCTTCCATGGTAACCATCTTCAAAATTTCTTGCAATATTGATTCACTTTCAATTTTCCACTTAGTCATTTATTTTAATCCTCCTTTATCATCAAATAATGCAGTCAATCCTTTTCTGGTGGCATATATCAATCCACATGCATCCCCTCGAAATTCCTCAAAGAAATCTCAATGTTTATTCACAAAATGATTTGCATTCTCAATTGCTACACTATTAGAAAAACCCCACTGGTTTATTTCAGTTTCCTGTTTCTTCAATTTAGGTTGACTACTTTCACCATATTTTCTACCTTTTGATTTTCCTGAGCTGGAGAATTCCATTCCTTAAAAGTTACAGTAGTCAAAATTATAGGAACTAAGGCACAAGAACTTACTATATTTTTATCAAAACCTTTAGACTACAAGAATGCCCTGGTTCTTCATTTACCCCTCTGCTTCCTCCGCTATCAATTCCACATTAATATTTCCAATTGAATTTTCCTTATTGTGCTCTGTCGCACCATTAATGTTATAGCTGAAACACAAGTGTAGCAGGTCCTCTTTCAAAACTCTCACTATCACATCATGCAATATTATCGGTGAGATATTTTCAAATCTTGGGTGACATATCTATCATGGCTTTTACCAACATTCAATAAAACATCCACCAAGACATCTTATAGTTTCCCCGACACTTCAAGTCTCTCCAACTACCACAAACTATATATTACTTTGGTGTCCCGCACTCTCATCGATATTTTGAGTCTCATTGAGAGTTATGTTTTTGGTCTTATGTATATCATTGTAACTCTCACTGATGAAGCCTTTCGTTGTAACATTGTGAGTCAGGAAGATGTTCCTCTGCTTATTTCATATCTCGCCGAGATATATCCTTTGGTCTATTTTCTAATTTATGGGACATAATTATTTTCTTGTCAATGGAACAACACTCAGTGTGACTCATATCTTTCTCCGATGAAACTAGTCTCGCCGATAATCAATACATACTACCAAGTCCTTTACTAACATAATCCTATTAGTGTGACATATGGGTTGGCAGGACTCCCTGACTTCATCTCGATAATCATCGACGGAATCCACTCTTGCTTTATTGGTGAGACCAAATGAATGCTCTAAGACACTACACCGATGGCTTTTGTCTCACCGATATGTCTCTATGTTTTCAATTGGCAAGACACCAATAGGCTCGATATGACTCACCTCGATGCATACTATCTTGTAGATAGGATCTTTCTTTTGCTGAGACAATGAACTATGTCCTGCCAACATGTGTCTTCAGATGAAATCACATTGGTATGACAGTCTCAAACTCTTGCCGATAGACTACAAAAGATATACATTAGTATAAAATGCTTCATGGATCGGGGAGACCCTCACCATCTCTTGTCGATATGAATTATACATTGAAATATTCAGGGTTAAATGGATTCTACGGGACCACATGACTGAATATGGGAAAAAATGTTATGAAGTGAGGATTCTTGTGCTTATGGTAAGGACTTCTTTGGAAACTCATGAATATAAACAACTGTAAAATTTTCAAAATTTTATAGTTCTTACAGATTGCATTCTTCATGTTTATTATTGTGCTAACAATTGTGATGTAGAGTTCATGATTCAATAAAGATCAACATCATTCAAGCAAGAGTCAAGAACCACATCCATTGCACCCATTTCAAGAATATTTGCAAAACCTTATTACTGGGGTTTGGGCTAGGTTGTATATTTGTAAAGAAGAAAAGTTGGAGAAAAGTTTTCAAATCCCTAAAGTTGTCATTAAGCCTTGGAGAAGCTTGGAGAAGGCCTACAGGTGGAAATTTGTAGTTTCAGATATAGAAACTAGTCAAAAAGAGCAGAGAAAACCAAGAGGAACAAAATTAGGTCTTGAAATTCTAGAAAAGTAGAAGTGGACTAATTTTCCACTATTGGAAAATGAGTCTCACTATATAGGCCTGCTAGATATTTTCATAGATTTGGATACCCTTTTCATTGAAACCTATATATGCACATTTTCCCCAAAATTGGATTGATTCACCTAACTTGGCCAGTGAGTCCTAGTCAGCATTGACAATAGATTTTCCAAAATCCTAGACCTCCATTCTACTTTCTTAAGTCTCCCAGGTGCACACTTTCTATTTCATAGCTTTTTGTTACATTTTGTTCACTGGATAGGTCATTTAAATTTAGTTTGCATTCTGTTAGGGTTTTGTCTATTAACTTGCATTGCATTGTCTTTTCCAAGTCCAAACTTGGTGGTGAACCCTCATTAGATCTTAGTCAACCTTTAGGGCATTCCTTTTGTAATATTTCAATCTCCTTTGCATTGAAATCTCAAGGGTTTGTTATTGAGTGAAGAGTAAGAAAATTGTTTCTCTTCTTTTAGGTCCAAAACCCTAAAGGTGAAAGAGAGCCCCCATAACCTATTTTCTTCTTTTCATTATCCATGGTTGATATCATGCATAAAGCATCATTGTTTTATAGTAGCATATTATTTATACCTTTGAACACATTTATCCAATAGATAAAAGTGATGGAAATATTAAATAAACTTTTGTGTTGTGCAAGTGATTTGAATGCATGATAAAGGGAATACTTAGCAAGAAATATGCTTGGTCAAAGCACAAGTTTGAGCATTGTAATAGAGGAGTTGACTCATCTTTTCTCTCTCAAGAGAATATACTATGGCCAAGTCGACATAGAATATGTGTTGCTTATTTAAAGTGGATTGTCTCTTCGAGATAAACCGTGCAAAGGAATAGGTAAAAAGGCTGCAACTTGGCACCATTTTATGAATGCTTTGTCTCAACAAAACTCTATCATGTTTTACAATTCGACTCCCATTCTTTAAGCATGTGTATATTTGAATTAGTTTTAATTTGTTGTCAAGAAAAGGAAGTTGATTTGTAGAAATCAAGTTGATTCTATACTTAGAATATTTCCACCTTTTTTCTATGAGAGATGAGTCGATTTGCATGCTTTAGAGCTATCAATAGGCATTCCTTTTATTTAGGCTTGAATGTCTCAATATTATGTAAAAATAGATGGGCTAGCTCTCTCATTTGGGACGCACAATTCTATAGTTTATTCTATTGTAAATATTCTAAGATTTATAACTTGTGAGAGCTTAAGAGTTACTTTGTTAGAGCATAGAGTTATCTTGTGTAAGAGGTTATAGTGAAGAATTTCTTTGAGTATATAAAGTGAAGCTAGTAGCTTGTTGTTGGAAGGTTGAGAATCAAGTTAGCTAATTAGATCAAGTGTATTATAGGCATGAGGATCTAGTCTTCTATTATTTGTCTTTATTTATTGAAGAATGATTTCTTATTTGGAATTTCTTGAGAATACATGCATTAGGAAATCATAGCATTTCCTGTGGAAAGGAAAAGAAGTTGTTTTATGCTTTTCTATGAATGTGTTTGTATTTACTCCATAATAGGAGGGATTGTTTATCATTAGTATATGTATACTAGGAATTACTAAATAAGGATAGCTTAAGGTTTATTCATTGCAAAGTTATTTGATTATATTAGATAGCTTGTAAGTTATACCTAGGATTTGTTTATCCATTGAAGGGAGGGTAACTTGTATTTATGCTTTGTGGGTAGAAATACCATTGAGTTTATGGGAAAGGGAGTGGGTTGTTTCTACAGTTAAAGACCACCCATAGAATCAAACACCTATGCATAGATTATAATTGCATAAATTCAAATCGAGCTTGAGTAGTGTATGTGAGTAGGATGATTGTCACTCAAAGTATTGAGTTAGAACACTTTGGCCAAAGTACGGTGATTTCCTTTAGCTCCACTTCCAATTCACCGTGATCCATTTTATGAATGCTAGTTTAGGATTGTAGGATTTACAAGATCTAGACATGTAGGAAACAACACTAAGCTCAAAATGGTTATCGTTATAAGGTTACTCCACCAATCGTCAAAGGGTAGGGCCATCTATTGATGATAGATGTGTGGGAGACTGCATATGAGTCTATGGTTGGTGGGAAAGCACTTGAGTGATGCTTCTCCTCCTCAACAGGTGATAGAAGACCAAGATTTGAAAGAAGATTCTTGGACCATCTATATCTATTGCTTTAAAGCTTTGTTAAGCTATGCATGTACTTTGTACAAATTATTTTGAATATTGTAATATGTGAAATATTATTTTGGAAATGGAATCAATGTTGATTATTGTTATGTCATCTATATGCATTTGTTCTCTATTACAAAAATAATTTTTTTATGGCAATGGTTAAGTTACATAGTTTATTTACTTGAAAGTGAAAACTTAGGAAATTTTACTTGAGTGAACGATTAACATGTTACACTATGTCCTTTCAATGTGTCGATAGAGGTTTTGTCAGCATATTGCTAAATCTACCTTGGATCCCATTTTCATCAATTAAAATTTTTCAACTCAAAGGTCATTTTGCAAATATGTATGGTAGGATGATCCCACAATAGTGGTTTACACTTTTTGGCCAAACTTGACATTTAAATGAATATTTAGAATTTTTTCTTCACTTTCAAACACCTATAGATGTTAAACCATGAGGAATTTGAAGATGATGCAAAATAGTGATTTATGGCATTGTGTCTATAGGTTCTAAATATATTTATTTTAAAAAAATTGAAATTAAATTGCATTTCTTTTCCATCTCCTTCGATAACTAGTTTTTAATAGTAAACACCATTTTCAAAGAGTGATGTGTACTTGATAACACAACTTTTTTTATATGAAGGATAAAATTCTAATTTTTTAAAATTTAGATTTGTAATACAATATCTAGGGCATGCATTTGGTTTCATAGTGTTTTATTAAATATTTTTTTCTTAATTAAGCTTTTAAAGTCAAACCAATTACAATTTAGATATAGGTGTACTTGCTAACACATAACCTTTCTTGTATGTATCGAAATTTAATTTTTTTTATTGGATCAAGGACATTAATATCAAGGGCATAGATATTTTTCAGATTTTTTTGGCAATCTACTATTTTTCCACATGTGCAAACCAAATATCTTGATTTTCAAGAAAACCTAATTCACAAGAAATAAAAAATAAATATAATAATAAAATTAAATATATTAAAAATTATACTCTTTGGGAAGCTTATAATAAGGACTACATACTTACAAAAAATAAATTTTAAATGAATTCATTTGATCCCCTAAAAGGTAAATAAAAATTGGTTTCTTATCAGCATTTTGATAGGTGTAAAGGAGACTCCATTATAGATATGGTTTAAAAATAGCAAGGTTCTCTCCAAAGGGGTTTAATCTAAGGTGGTTTGATCAAACCCTCTTCAATTGGAATCCTTTAAATGGAATTTTTCAAGGCTTAAATCATTATATTTTCTAAAAATATGTGATTTCAACAAAAATCAAGATGTCCCAATAAGTGTAAACCACTATTGTGGGATCACCTGATAGTATGCCCATTCAGTTTCATGCTTCTTGGATGAGTTCTGATGAGCTAATTAATGTGTTTCTGATAACGACTAGGATAATTTGGTTTTTCAGAATGTTACAAATTTTTCAATTCTGAAGGTAACCTATTTCTTTTTTTGGTCTAAAATATCTTCAGTTCGATTTTCATCAAAAACAGAGTCCATATGATGCATTATTTTAATGTGTTTTAGTTGCAGCAAACATATTCAACAAACCCATTTACAAAGGGGGTACCTAATATTTGGTGGGTAAAATCTGATTTAAAATCCATGTTTTAAATAATTGATTATGGTTGCTTGCAAAAAAACTTGGCTCTAAGGGTCCCCATTTGTGTGTAGTGAAATTTCATTGTTTGGATGATAGGAGAAATTAAAATCTCACCTATTTCCTAATGTTTAAAATATTTTAAATAATTTAAAAAGTGAAATGCATGTCAATTGGCATATTCTAGGGAAATGTTTTAATACTTCTTAAACTTTGTAAATTTGACTTTATAAACATTGTTATGCCTACTATCCCATTGCACAGTAGTGTTGCCATCAACAAAGTAAGCAAGGAATTCGGAAAAGCTTGTAGGGATTATAATATTTAAAGAAAAATGACTTTGTTGCTACTATAGAAGGAAGATTAATATTTTAATATTTTTTTAAAGTTTTAAGCTTTATATTTTCTTTCCCCACCAACTAGTGTCATGGAAAAAGTATACAGCAAATCGGGGAGAGGAGAGGGAGATGTGGGGAAATTAAAGGAGAGTTTTAAAACATTTTAACTATACCAATGTTGTTTTCTCATTATTGCCTGCTATCTCACATCAACAAATGCTTGAGAGGAAGTAGGAAAGCATGGAAATGGATTTTCTTGGGTGCCAAAATTGTTCTCCATCATGTGCATATATTATGTGGGTTGTTCTATGGATTTTGGAGTGTAAACTATTGTTTAAAACTACAAAAGGATGTCTAAGGAATTTATCATGCCTAGACAACAATTTTGGCACCATTTTATGCAATTTTTTGTTGCCAGTAAACATTCAAAATTCCTGGAAATGATTCCTCACGTCATGAAATTTTTTTTGTTTCTATTTTGAGGGAGTTTTCCTACCCACTATTGCCAAAAATGATCTACAATGAACATCTCTTAGAGATGAAAACAAAATGTGGTCATTCTTTTAGATTTTAAGAAAAAATTAATGTCATTTTGTGCTGCAAAAGGTGTTTTTTCCTTCCAAAAGGTTCCTAGACCTTTTCTCACACATGCGTAGTGGTTTTGTCCATGAATTACCTATCTTTTAAGCATAGGTAAGATGAATTGACCTACACAAAGTGCATAAATTTCCTAGCAGCCAAAGAAATGTATGGATTTACCATCTCAAATATAATGTGAATGGTTTTCACTACTGGATGGCCAGGTTAAGATAAAGCTTAGTTTTTAGTTGAAGGTAAAATGAAATTGCAAATAAAAGTAAAAATAGGTCACTTGAAATCAAAATGCATAGGTAAAATGGATACCAACGAACTATTTGACAAAATGTCAAACTTAAAGTGTAGTGTATAATGAGAGATTTGAAGGTTGAAGTGCAAGTTTTGCATTATGTTTTCACTGTTAGTAAGTGGCTTTTGACAAGTAATATTTTTCACTTGCAAATTGAAAATAGAGTTGGTAAATAAGTTTTTACAAGTAGGGTAAAAAGTTGCACAGGATTTGCAAGTTTAAAGGATGTACAAACTTAAGTTGTGAATGAAGGAAGATTGAAGAGGGAAAATGAATAGTGAAAAGCATCTTCTAAATGCTAGCTGGTTGCAAATCATTGGAGCTCATATGTGCCATATGTCAATGATAGATTGATTTTAGGGCTTTTCTATTTTCTTCTATTTTCTCTTAAATGAGAGGTTGTTCATTTTAAGGGGTTTCTAGAATTTCCAAGTCTTGAGTACTATAATTTTGTATAGGATTGTCTCTAGAATAAGATTTCTTAAAATTTTAGGGTTCAATGTTGTAATCCATTTTTTAATGTCAAGAAAATCAATTTGCAGATTATGATGAACTATGTCATACTATAATTTTTGTATAATATGTTCATTATATTTTAAATCAAAGTAATAAAGGATTAAGATAGTTTTTATTGCACTTTTTTTTTATTAGGTATTTGGAGTGATGGATCCTATTCAAAGATTAGTTTAAAGTGTAGTCTAATTTAAATGTTGAGTATATTGTGTTGCATTCAAGATCTATAAGAATTTTGTAGATGTTTCCTAAAGGGACCTCATTATTGTAATGCAATTATGATTTAGTGGTCATTTCTTTTGTGTTTGTCCTATTACAAGATGGGTTATTTCATTTTGACTCTATTATGGACAAGGGACTAATATAGTATACTTTTTGCAAACCCTAGAAGGAATCACCATTTAAATTCTTAAATAATCTTTCTCATTTTCATGTTCAACTTATTTTTGGTTTTTTGTATCTTCATGGAGATTAAAGAACACAAGGGTTGTGCTTGGGAAATATCTAGTTTTAAATCATTTGTGTATTGGAGA
This sequence comes from Sequoia sempervirens, assembly GCA_007258455.2. Taxonomy (NCBI): domain Eukaryota; kingdom Viridiplantae; phylum Streptophyta; class Pinopsida; order Cupressales; family Cupressaceae; genus Sequoia; species Sequoia sempervirens. Next base: position 21,510 of record VDFB02346416.1, read on the forward strand.
TGAATATTTCTCTTAAATTATTTGTTCTTAGTGTTGATTCAAGGTGCAAAGGGATTATGCTTAAATGTAATCAAATGTATAACACCCTTTATACATTTACCTAAGAACCATCCACATGTTAGAAATATGTAATATGTTATCTAGTGCAAGTCATATTATATGTGCAAATATCTAAATAGGAACACCCTCCTAAGTCTTGTGCAACTCAAAGTGCTAAAGGCTAATTATAGCCTTGTTTGTTGGCCTTTCTTGTCCCTGATGTGTTGATAATGCAATACCTTTGTCTTAACCTCTCAATACCTTGGTTTGGGCATTATTTTTTTCCTTATGATTGTGGGTTGCAAGAAAAAATAACAAAACCCCTATACATCATGACCATTTCCCCTCTTTCATGGGTGTACATTGAAAATTTAAAGAGATTTTGGAGAGGATTGAAGATATAATTGTTCATTTAAGCATTCAAAACCTACAAGTCAATAAATTAGGGAAAGAGGATTTTATTAGTGATATATGAAGTTTTGACACCAATTCAAAAGAAGGAGAATCTACGTGCAGAGGGAAACTAAGATATGAAATTTGATTCTATGTATCATAATTTCCATTTGAGGGTTCCTAGCACTCCTATCCACTCATCTCAAGCTTATATTTATATGACATGCTCCTCTATTTTTCCCTCTA
>VDFB02346418.1:0-42518 GCA_007258455.2 Sequoia sempervirens
TGATAATAAGGTGTTTGGCTCAAGGTTTATTCTAAAGTTGCATACTCTTGCAGTATGGTCCATGACACCTAACATTGAAAAGATTGAGGTGGTGAAATCAATTGAGGAAATAATTGGTGTTGTGGTGGTAAAGAGAGCTACTGAGATTACTCCCATGCAAGTTGCACAATTGAATTTTCATGTAGCTATGTTAAGTGCAAACACATCCCAGATATCTTAGGAGAGATATGAAAAATTATTGGAGAAATATGATGTAGAGTAGGGGTATAAGTTACATGATTGATACCATATTTCACAACAATGGGCTCATTCATTCCTCAAAGTTCAAAGACAACCATGACAGGGAAAACCTTTAACACAATGACAATCCCTCAAAATTTCAAGGGTGGAAAACTCTTCAAAAGTGTGGGGCAGCATGAAAGCCACAAGGACAACATGTGTTGATGGTAGACATGATATCATAGGATTTTCAAGGGTTTTCTTAACCTCCAAGTGCATGGGTAGACCTTAAAATAACAACTTTCCATGAAACTAGGTTTGGGATAGTCTTATATCCTTTGCAAACAAATGTAATCCTCAATCAACAAGGAAGGATGACTAACCGACATACTCCAAGCGCTTAGAACACCATTTCTTACTTGTCTCAATGTACATCAACTAAAACATAACACCCCAAAACCAAGGCTTTGGCATTTAGTCATAATGCAGGGTTACCTGATTGTAATGAGACAAAATATAATGACTATCAATCAAGTGCTCCTCACACATGGATCTTGCAAGCCTACACCTTTGTAGCATGATAGAATACATTAATATATACCTACATTCCAAGTCCCCTGGCTAGATCAAGGAGAAAACATGAGTAAATACATTTTAATTTCCCATTGTAACCCTAGGTAGGGTTTCTGGAAAGTTCCACTAAAACAATGATATCTTCCTCCAAATTTGATGAATCTTGATCAAATAAAAGGAATATTAAAGGTAAGACATCCCTTCACATCATACAAATAATATTCAATTCGTACAGTGCATTAAATGTCTGTACAACATAACATAAAATAGAGCAATGCAAAAAAACACAGATTTCAACATGCAACAGTTAATTTTCATTCATCTAATCTCTATCTAAACTTCTCCTTCAATATTACAAGGAATATTTGAATGTTTCCTACCATATTCTAACTACCTCTAAACATATTTTGGTTATTGACTTAACAAATCCTCAATTTACCCCCTTCTACAAAAAGTTGCAAAAGTTGTGTTGACAACATTTGGACAAATATGACAACTTTTAATTATTTAACCAATTGAACCTCAACCTTCCAAAATGGAATGAAATGACCCTAAGTGACTTATTACATCCTTATTAGACCCAAACTCTCTTAATGAACCCAAAATGACACAAATGGAAACATGCCTTCTTTGATGCAACATTGACAACTATTACAATATTCCACTACCTTACACCTAAAGACTCCACAAGGACGCCTAATGACATGAAATGGTCTTTAAAGACCTTATTACATGGAAACAACACAAACCAATAAAAAATTCCAAGTTTGGACCCTTGGAGGAAAAAAATGACCTATGGGTGCCCCTGCGCCAAAATACAACAAGCTTTTGGATGAATACAATAAGATGGTGGCTACTACGGCTAGCTCAACACAAAAGACCTTGCCTTCCTCAACCTCCTCTTTTTATTTTTCTTCACAAGACAGGGATATTTTGTCCTTAAGAATAAAATTTTTAAAAGAAGAATTGTGGATGGAGAAGGACAATGTGAAGAGAGCCAAAGAAGAGACTTCAAAGGTGGCAACAAATATATTTGATGATATCTTAAGACACAGGGTTTCTAGGCTAGTGCACAAGTTAGATAATGTTTGGAATGTTTACAAGAACATTCATGAAGCCCACCTAAGGTACACTTACGTACAAAATGCTTTCTAGAATGATTGCAAAAATTGGAGTACAAGGGTTTGTGCTTTAAAAGAGATGATACCAAACATGAAGACCCTGAATCACCCACACACATCCCTGATTTGATAAAATTAGTTGACTTGTTGGGAGAGATATCCACATTTCATGGTAAATTGGGTGTGCAGCTCCAGAATAAGTTGAATTTTTTTAGAGATATGGAAGGGCATGGGATTCCCAAAATATTAAATGGTGAAGGGGAGTTGAAGGAATTCAGTGCATGGAAGGATGAGTTGGGAGTCTTTCTCACACATTTCAAGGAAGAAATTAGTCTCAATGATTATACCATGTTGAATAGTGTTGTTGATTACATGACTGGGATTTAAGTGAATATGGGCGTACATTTGTTAAAGAGGCTAGAGTATTGATTGATGTTATGTACAATCTGCACAATTCTAAAGTACAAAAAATATTGGATACTTAATGGCCCATTGAGGAGGAGTATAATACATGGCTTGGAAAGTTCACAAATTAAGTCTTAGATAAAGTATGGATAAAATTATCTCCTCTCGATAATAATTGTGTTGATCATGTGGAAGTGTTCTATGTTTTTCCTTTCATTGCTTTTATGTTTTAAGTCCTGCAATTTTGGGGATCAAATGTAAAGTGTTTTTGCTTGTGGAAGAAGTGTCTTCATTGAATTAGGAGCTTTTTGGAGGGTGGGAAGTATCTACATTGACAAATAGAAAATGACTTTTGTCTTATATGAATATTCCACTAGGTTTTGCAAATATAATGGTCTTTGAAGTGTAAATGTAATTTTTAAATGAAAAAGTGACATGTGTACACTAGCCTCAGGCTTGTTTTTCTCCCTTATTTTTATAAAAGGAATTTCAGGGTCAAATGTACAAGGTTGTTGTTAATCAATCTTAGGGAGTTTTGTAACCAAGTCTAGATAATAGAAGTATGAGTCCATATTAGGTTTTAAAAGAATTTTGTCCTGTAATGGTGAATGTTGATAACAGTATTGTGACATTTTGAAATATAAATGACAAATATTCAAGGCAAACACTTTGGTGACAAGTTTTGAATTCGTTAGATGGAGATGGTGATGAGTCTGAGGATGATGATGCAAATTCATTTCTGCCTGTGTTTGCACATTCTTTCCTTCCTCTAGGCTTCGTCGGCTTGGTTGATTCCATTGGAGATTTCTCTTGGAATTTTCTTTGGCTATTTGAGGCTCCTGTGGTGCTCAATTTGGGTGTGTTAGTTGTGGACCAGGCCTGGTTTCTTTCTTGCACTGTATTTCTGAAAGGTTTAGTTATTCCTATTAGTGTGGTTTCATCTAGGGCTATTTTTCCTTTTCTTGTGTTGAACGAGTGTTGGTTGTTGCTGGTGGCTCTTACCCCTACTGCGTATCTTGTGGTTCTGAGGTCTATGACTCCTATTTTGGATGTGTAGTGGTGGATTCTCTGACTCCTCTCATGGGGTCTTGTGCTGCTTGGTTCTTGTTCTTTGGGTCCTAGCGGGTTGAGGTCAGGTCTTCGCTTTTTTTTTGGGGCTTCAACTATTTTTTTGGGTTGGATTCTATGCTATTTTTTGAATATATTTTGGAGCCATTGTGGAAGTTCTTAATTTGGGTTGGTGGTGGGGTTTCTCCTTCACTCTCTAGTGTTCCTCCTCTGCAGTACTCTTGGCTTTCTTTCTTGAGCTTGGTGTGCCTTGAGAGGGTTGTGCTTCAAGGTTTATCTACTTGGGAGGTTGTTGGGGATGTGGTTGTTTCCCTCCTTGATGCTACTTTGGTTCTTCTTTGGGTTTGTGTTGGGGGTTCCTCTTCCTTGGTGTGGTCCTTGTTGGGTTTATTCCTTTGGGAGGTGGCTTTCTCCTTGTCTTTGGTTTGTGGGGAGGCTTTTTTGCCTGTCTTTGTGGCTCTTCTTTTGGTTGAGAGGTGTTTTGTTAAGGTTGTTGTTTTTGTTTATGGCTCAACTCTTTTCTCTCCCTAGATTTTTGGTTGAGGTTGGTTTTGTGGGGGATTCTTCATCTAGTTTTTGTCTGGGCTCCTTGTTGGGCATTTTGTTTTTGGGTTCTCTTTTGAATCTTGTTTACGAGTTATTCCCATTGTGTATTTTGTGTGCCCATGGTCTTTTTTGGAAGGGTTTGCTTCTCTTGTTAGCCCATCTTCTTGAGTTGCCAATGGATGTCATGTTTTTCCTTGCTGAAGGTTGGGTGGCTTCTTTCCAATTTCTCCAATCTGTTTCTTCTATTGAGGAGAAGACTTCTTTTGCTATGGTGGAGTCCTTTCTTTTAGAGGTAGAAAGGGGGTCTGTGGATTTGTGGAGGCGCTTCCCAAGCTACTAGATTTTGTTGTTTCAGTACCTATTGAGGTGCTTTACATTCCTATGGAGGTGGAGTTGTTTGTTGTTATAATAGGGATGCAGTGGTGGTATAGTTTTCCTATTGAGGTGGAGTATGATTTGGTTGCTCATGTTTGGTGGTGCTACAAGAGGAGATACTCTACTTTTTTTCAGGTGGAGGTTGGATTTGATTGTGGATTCAATTGGTTTAAGGTCCCCGTTAAAACCTAGTATGTTCCTAAATGTACGTGGGTTTCAGATTCCCATTCAAACTTGGTTTGGGTCCAAGATCCTGTGTAAAACTTGGCGTGGTGGGGTTTAAGGTTCCCATCAAAACATTATGTTTTGTGCAGATCTGGGTTTTCTTGTTGCTTTGCTTCTAATCTACTGATGGTTTGTTGTTGGTTGTCTTTGTTGATTCCTTGTGTAGCTTGTCCTTCTTTGTGTGGGTTTTGAGTCCTTGTCAAAACCTATTTGTAAATGGTTTCAGGTCCATTCAAAACCTATTGTAAATGGTTTTGGGTCCATTCAAAACCTTTTTTTCCCCCTTAATCAAAACATTATCCATTGTATACTTTTCTTGGATTTTGAATATAAATAAATCAAAGATTATTTCTATTCGTGTTTATTGTATTTCCTTTGAATGTTTCTTCATGATTAATACACTTGTTCAAAGAATGAGTTAAATTTTTTTTAACATGGATAAAGGTTTGTGTGAATGTATGCATGGAATTAAGCATTGTTGGTTTAGTTTCTGAGTGTCAGCAGTGTATGGAACCATTGAAATACTTTTCATGACAAGAATTTAATGCTATTAGATGTTTTCAATTACATGATTTAGGATTCTCCACCCTATTATAAGGCATTGGTCATAATAGGTCATATTATGTTACAATTTTCTAGATCTTTTATAGAAACTACATTCAAATAAAATTTAATCTTAATTTTCTATGTGAATGTAAGTCAAGCTACAATTGTAACATTTTCTCATGCTTTAATGTGATATTATCATAAGGATTAGCCAAATCCTTGAGGTTTTCATCTATTAAGCAATTAAAGGAGAATTTATCTATTAAATTTGCAATGTATATGATAATTGGAAAAAGAGTATCTTAAAATATATTGTAGGGATCACCCTCTTGAGGTTTGCAAAGCCCAAAATGTAAAGGGGGAGCCTAGCAAGCTTTCACCTATTCGTTGGCCAATCCCTCAAAGTTATTGACAATTGAATCTAGCACATTCATAGATAACTAATGAGATAAGCTTGGTTCATTAAAAATAACCAACGGTATGAAGGAATTGGTAACTTTGTGGGAAATTTTATTATGGTGGCCTAAGCTAGTACTATTTTTTCTCACAACACCTATGTTTGAATCCTTGTGGATTTGGATTTTTTCTATAACTCTCTTGGTAGAGATTGTTTTACAAGTTGTTGATCACTCTAAGAGATATTTTAGACTACAAAGGATTCCCTTTCTAATGCAAGAAGTTCATTTACATGGCTTATTTGGAATCAAATTTCCCATGCCTTAAGATCTCACAATCTTCCTCTTAGTGGAAGAATTCCCTACATGAAAACCTTAATATTGATGTGGTAGATGATGTTCCTATTTTATAGGCCTCTAAGCCTCTTAATATTATGGGCAAGGAGATCCCTTCACAACCTTTATTTCCTATGACTCTCCATTTGGTTTTATACCCCCTATTGTTCGTGGTTTTGAGGTGTATTCTCCATTTCATGTGGTGGCTTCTCAATGGTCAACCTCCTTAACTAGGCATTCCTCTCCTTATGTGTTTCCCCTTATCATTTCCTTAAAGAGAGTCCTCTCTCCTATCTCTTGTATTCTAGTGGATGTGGATAGTGGAATGTTGTTCATAGAAGGAATAAGGGCCTTTTAAAACTAGTATCTTAGTCCCATGCCTAGGTTAAGGGCATGCAAATCACTAGATCTAGGTATGATATTCTTTACTCCTTTTTGTAGTTGTTTTTCCTTGCAACTTTTCTATAGCTATGTTATTTGTCCCACATTTTAAAAATTTATAAAATGTTTGGCGCCCTTTCTAAACACCTTTTACCTAGTGAAAAACATAAGAGATCCTAGTCCTCTCATAGACTAACATGATGGGTATAACTAGAAAACATTGCTAAGTTCTCATTAATTAATGAGGTGATGTGGGAAGAGTAACTAAAATTATTGATTGATATATTGTTTCCTATAGGATAATCTATAAATATGCATATAAAATCAATGCACACATCAAATGCATCCAAGATATATAGATAGCCAAAGCAACATGATTGGAATTACACCACCCACCTATAATATTTAATACCAATCACATACCTATTCATTATAACTCATTGTGATAATTTGAATCAAAATCACATCTCAATATGAATAGATCCACAATAATTACTCATATATACTAAAAAGCAATCTATAATAATTATCCATATCATTATTGATATTAAAATCATAATCTAAATTTTTAAATGGAAAAATATCAACCTTTTAAAATAACATTCAAATTGACATCTTTGTAACACTTATTGTCCATTGAAATTAACTCACTTGAGTCTATTTATCATTTAAATATTAATTCAAATGGTAATAGGAAGACTATGGTTAGTAATGAAATTTCATCTTACTATTCAATTTTAAATGAATTACCTCATGACTATCAAGGTACTATGTATCCCTAATATGACTAAATTCAAACTAGGATGCTTTTCTACATTAATCTTACCATTGGTGTAAATTAGGGTAAACTGTATCCATCACAATACTGGATATCCACTAGAGACAATCAACAAGTAAAAAATTTATTAAAATGCAAAACTAATTCAAAATATCACATGGAAAACCAAATATCACTCGGTTAAACATCCAAGTAATCTCACAATCAATTAGGTCATGATCACATTGTTTATAAAATATATTCTTATGGAAGATAATTACTTAGAAACAATTTGTTAATTTGAAGAAAATAGTAATAACACACTTTTTATCTCATACACCAAATACAAAAAAAGATTTTTTAATTATGATTAAGTCTCTTTAAATTGATACAATATAATGACATAGAGAACTAAATAACACTATTTTCTAAGTTAAATAACCACATACTATGAGATGATCAATATAAAATTAATGAACCCAAATTTAGAAAGTTATAGGTGAAGTTATATAATTAACTAGAATTATAACATATTATTAGGATAAAGAGTAAGGTAACAAATTTACTCGATCAAGCCTTGCAAAGGTTGTCATCACGTGAAAGCATAGGCAAATATATCATGTAAAATGTGATCATGAAAAATATGGTTTAATTTGTATCACATGTATTTTCTACAAGGCTAATAAAGATGCCATAAGTAAATGCCTCACAAGTAGGGGAGAAATGACTCAGAGTGGTATATATTTAAAGAAAAGTATAAAAAAATGATTCTTTTGAAAGTGACAATAGTAGAAAAGCATTGAACAATGCATAATAAAAAAAAGATAAAGATGCTATCTAACAATATAGAGGAACCTATGAAGTAGAATCATAATAAATAAAGCTAAAATAAAAGATCAAATGAGAAAATACAAAGAGAAAACAGATAAGTGATAAAGGAGGAGCAATGCAACAATTGTGGCTCTATTGAAAAGGTCAAGCATAAAATTGAAAAGAAAATGTATAAATATATTTTTAATCAACATTATGAAAGTATTTTTGAGGATATTTTATGAATTTACATCATACTTAATCTATATGTAAGAACAAAGGGGAAATATGTTCTATATTAAATTCTATTAGTCAAACGTAGAAGCTAAAACATAAGTCTTTTCACTACTTTTTTGGTTGACTACCATTTTTAAGAGTCTTTAAATTACATATATTTAATCACAAACTAACCATAAGTATTAACCATTTATTTATCTGAGACCGCATTTTTAGCAAAGTTTAAAATTGTAAAGGTGAAAAGTGCATATTCTACATTTTTACGCTTCATTTTATGCTACTTTATTTGTGTGTCCTATGAACCTATCCTAGCACACAATTTCAATTGATTTGACACCTGTTTGACCCAAATATATATTGACCATTAGAAATAGAATTAAATTCACCTTGAAACGTTTATCAACTCTCAAATTACATATTCCTCTCTTAGATTCAAATTTACACTCGTGATTGGACCTAGTTCATTTACATATCTATGGAATTGACCCCTAATGATATAAATTCAAGTTTAATCATGTGCCCTATCCAACCCCTTTTCAACTAGTCATTATATCAACTCTTGCACCAAAAGTTTCAAATTGTGTGTTTAAGACATGTATAAAAGAACATCGCCCATTAGATTATTTACATCCATCACTAATCATCTAAAACCCATCTATTGCCTATGCTTATGGAGTGATTCTTATCTACTTGAATCACACTTAGAATCATCCTAGCCCCTATCATAGTACCACACTCTGACATATTTTGATTGTATTCTCTTTATTTTAATACCTTAGTTTCACACTAGCTTTCTTTATCATCCTTTGGCGCATTGTTCCAAGTTCCAAGTTCTAGGTTGCCCTCATCAAGACCATAAATATTACATTAAGTATGCATAGTATTCACCACTTTTATTAAAAAAACCATTGATTCAGATCAAGATACTGGTCGTAAAGAGAAAAACCTTCCTCAGCAAACTCTTAAAAATGTTTCTCAACTCTACCACCTTGATTGGAGGTCCCTACATCAAGTGGGTACAAAGGTTGTACAGCTCACAGGTTCATTTCCATTTAAGAGTATTGTCTTAAACGATAATTTATTTTGAAAGGTGGCAATTGAAGCAGAAAGAACCATCGTATTCACAGTTATGGCGGTTGGACTGGTTCGACTAATTCTCCAAGAATTCGACTACGATATGGAATAAAATACATTATCGGGATTCATGTACCGAAATTTTAGGAATAAAATGGCTTTTGGAGAAGAGAAGAGGCGTTTTACTGTGAAACGAAAGGCTAAAAAGATGAACGTTTGAGTGAATTGAAGAGTCGAGACTCGGGTTTCTATGGAGTGGTCGACCTTTACGAGAACGAATGGACAGGTCGAAATGGGTTTGTTTACTTAAATAAATCACGTGGAAGGTCAATATAGTGATTTGTACATGCAATCTTGACTATCTATCTCAGGGAAAATGGACGTATCTATCATGCACGGTTTCAATTGATTGGCTTGTCGATTTAGTGACTGAAGGCCTGCAAGAAGATTTTGTCCCTGCCTCTGCTATCATACGGCTGCGCTTGACAGGAACACAGTATTTAACTTTTACGTTGTTTTGGTTATGTTTCTAGATACCACTGTGCTTAATAGTACACAGTTTTTGATATATAAGTTGTTTTTCTTGTGCGTTGCATGCATTTGATTGTTACATAGTTTTCAATTTTTAAGTTTTAAGTTTGATTTGTATATGATTTGTTTTTTATTAGATAAGTAGGGAAGGACTATGATCTCGTAAAAAAGTTAATGGCAGAACAAAACAACATAGAAAAATATACTGGCAAAAACAACCACCAGTCAAATAGCGAAAAAACCTAAACTAAAACCAAAGCTAGCTAACCATAAGGGATCTTAGCAAGCATAGGCACACAAGCGAGAAACAAGTTAACCATAAAGACAAGTATATGATTTGTTTAATTGACATAGTTTTTAAGTCTTAAGTTATCTTTGTTATGAATTGACATAGTTTTTAAGTTGTGATATTGTTATCACAACTGTGTAGTTATACGAATCAAACTCATTGATCTATGTAACATGAGTCAATGAGTTTGACTCGTATAACTACACAGTTGGGGCAATGAGTTTGACTCGTATAATTACACGGTTAGGATCAATGAGTTTGACTCGTATAACTACACGGTTGGGGCAATGAGTTTGACTCGTATAATTACATGGTTAGGATCAATGAGTTTGACTCGTATAACTACAAAGTTGAATCTTGATAGCAATATCACAATTTTGACACATTGTGAAAAATACCTCCTACTTAACATAGTTTTTAAGTTTTAAGTTATCTTTGTTATAACTTGATATAAGTTTATGTCTGAGAGTATATAATCTATAATTTTTAAATTATTTGTTGTGTATTGATATATAATTGTGTGTTATTGTTATAGAGTTTCTGATTTTCAAGTTGTTATTGTCATGCCTTAGTATATAACTGTGCTAAACATGCACACAACTAGTTTCTAAGTTGTTCCTGTCATACCTTATGTTCATACAATTATACATAACTGGTACATAATTTTTTAATTTTGAATTAAAATTTTGAATTAAAAATTATTAGGGTGTGACTGGCTGGCTAAATAGGACTTATGTCACTCTCTTAACCTGCACATGATTTTAGATTATGTCTCTAAAATGTAGTAAAAATTTATCACTTTTGCGTATGCATGAGGTAATGATGATTAGTAAGTGGTAACTTTAAGAGGCGTGACAAAATGTTACCACTTAAAAATGGGTAATTATGTATTTGTGTGACAATAAGTAAGTAGTAACTTTAAGAGTTGTGATAGAACATTGCCACTTAAAAATGGGTAATTATGTATTTGTGTGAATATTATGATAGATATATATTTTCCAATTTTTAGGTGGTAAAGTCATTGTCACAACTTTGAATCCTTGATCTCTAAGCTCCTAAAATTATAGCTTATTGGTCCCCTCATCTCATATACACTTAAAAATGATAATACTTGTCATATTTTATAAATGTAAATAATTGAAAACTATATGTTAGTTAAGTGTACTCATGTAAAGTTTTGTTTTAAAAACTCTTTTTTTTCCTAAGCCCAAACCGATAATAAATCGATGAAAGTCACTAATTAAGTAGTTAAAAGGACAATGATGACATGATATAGAAGGGATGATACTTTCTAACAAGATAACCTAGGTTTATATATATATATATATATACACACACACATATACACACACACACACATACACACACACACATACACACACACACATATATATATGATTGATAAGGATTTTGGTGCACTCATTTATCATATAAATTTATAATCAATTAAACTACCTTGATTGATAACCTTTTCCTCTTAAAATATAGTAAAAAATAAATTGTCACAATTCAACATTTTTTTATTCATTGCATAATGAAAACGATTAAAATGTAATCATTTCTTTAGTACTAATTGATAACCTCTTCCTCTCAAATTATAGTCAAAAGAACAAAATTATAATTTAACATCTTTTTATTCATTAGTTAATAAAAATGATTGAAATACAACCCCTTCTTTTACATTCTTAATTCATCATTCATTTCATTAAAAAAATATAATATAAGATTGACTATGTTCTCTAAATCATTATTACTAATACACTCTTGAAACAATATCTTACAAAATACTTTATACATATATTTTAACTTTTCACTATTCTAAAAGTGAATATTAGAAGAATTTTTTTTTTTTTTATGTATCTGCTAATATTATTTGAAAGATTGATTTCCATCGATTACAACTAAAAATTTCACTAGCCAAAGTAAAAAATATATAAAAATCACTTGAAATAATAGAAAATAAATATTATATATCTACTTCTTATGATAATATTAAAATAATGAAAGACCATTATCATTAATTTCACATTGTAGTGAGAACTCTTCTAATATGCAAGAAGATAAATGGCACTAAAGAATAATAAATTATTTAAAAAGTATTCTAATTTGTAATAATATAATTATATTATTATAAATCTTTGATTATGTTTTATAATTAACAAAATAATTTGTAAATATAAGATATTTTTATAATCTTAAAGAATAAGTAATTAATTATTTAAGAATTATATAATAAAGAAAAGTAATTTCAAAGAGCTTCAATATTCTAAATAGGATAAAAGTAAATATAAATTTAAAATTATAAAACAAAGGTCAAATTCACATTGTAAGTGATTTTAGTAGATTAAATACATTTAAATATTTGGTTGAAAAAATACACATTAAATTGAACATTAAATTAGAGAAAATTAATTATTAATAGAATGTTAAAAATATTTAATATAATAAAATTTTATTCTAAATTTTTTTTTGTTAAGATATTTTTGTTAAGATATTCATATTCTTAATATGAAATACACTAAATTAAAAATAGGTTGAAGTTTAAAATATTCTAATGCTTCTTAAAAAATATGTTATATATTAAAAATATTTATGCCTTCCATATTAACATATAATTACTACACATATTTATTAAAATTTATTTAAAATAAGATTAAAAGAAAAACACATATCCACTTATGATCTTATAACATTATTTTATTGTAATATTATTATTTTTAAAATTTAATATTTAAATTTAAATTTAAATTAGTATTCATTATTAATAATTTTTCTTACATCCATTTAGGATATTTAGCAATTTAAATACAAATTTTATTATCATAATATAATCTAATAGTTGTATTATACACATAAACTAAGTCCATTAATTTTTCTAACAATATAACATCTACTAGCAATATGATAGAGATCTAAGACTTCAATAAGAGAGTCTCTCTAGCACAATACTTGTGTAGATTATAATTCTAAAATTTGATCACATAAAAATAAAATGAGCTATCACTACTAGCTACCAAGCTATTTTCCACCATTCCATTCACCATATTTAAATTTTCCATACAAACATATTTATAACTTTAAGTACAAAATTTTCCTAACAAATGTTTGTACATAATATTTAAAATTTCCATGGAAAAATTGAGACTATTCCTCAACTTAAAGATGAGATTCCTTGTATATTTCCATTTGATAGGTTTCCCCTTCTTTTTAGATAGAAGGATGCTTCTCTTCAATTGTATATTTTTCCTTTATTCATCATAATTATTTTTTATTCATTAGTAATTTAGATATAGTTTATAATTTTTTTTTAATTATAATTATTAAAATATGGATGAATCTTCAGTAAATTTGAAATGTAATATTTTTTATCAAATAAACATCAAATTATAATCAAGTTTCGAATTTAAGATTATAGTAGGGTGTTAAACCCTTAAAAGTAAAAGGTGATGTAGGAGCATCTAACAGTGTAGGGCAATCTTGCATCACCCAAAAAAATTATTTTCTATATTTTATTTAGTTGTTTTGAGTCCCATGATGGAACTTAATGGGTATAAGACTATCAGGCATAAAAAAATCAAAAAATAGGCACTTACTATTTTTAGTAAGTCGGCCTAAATGGGCTCACATGGACGTAAAAATTTACCCCAAGGAGTAGAGAAGAAAAACATTCCCAGTCACAAAATAATCACCCAAATACCCTGCACAGTTTGGGAGAAATTAAAGCTTCCATCCTGAGAAATTTCTCCAATGCAGCTTCAAATTTAGATATAAAACTTTAGAGGCCTTGAAACAACTCAAAAGGTGGACGAACCTACCTACGGTGGGTTCACATATTGTAGATCTCATTGAAAGCTTTCCGAAAATATGCAATAATAGTGAATAAGACAAAAGGATCAAAAGTTATGGCCCCATGAAGTTGGTCCTCTAAAAAGTGAATTTCATTAAAAAATTCTTCCTAGGCCAGAAATAAAACGGCAGGACTTTTGGCGCCAAAACAAAAGGGAAATTTGAACTTTCTATAACATTCTAGGGTGGTTATTGGGGAAAATAAAAAGGGTTAAGTGGGGGTTGTAGGAGGTGGCCCTGATAGTAAAGATTATGGCTCTGAATAGTATATTTTATTTTTAGAGTTGGTTTTGTTGTAATGAATCAAGCCCATGAGGCTGTAGCATGTAAGCTTTGAATCTGTAATTTCATTTTCTGAAAATAACTGAAAGTGAATCAATTTTCTATCTTGCATCTTTTGTGTTGGTATCTATTATTATTTCTATGGGTTTTGGGTGGTGTGGCCCTCATCAAGTGGTATCAGAGTAGGAGTTCCTGAGCTTGGGAGTGTCGAGCGTGAGGCAGTTGTAGCAGGACCTATGAGTATAGGTTGATTTCAAGATGCCTCCAAGACCAAGGCCCAGTATGGCAGAGGTAGAGGCGAAGGTTGTGGAGGAAGAGATCCACCTAGAGATGAAATCAGAGCCCTTAGAAAGAATTTAGAAACCTTGCAATAAGAGGTTCAAAGAAGAGATGTGCAATGAGACAGAGATGAAAGTGAAGATGAAACACAAGAGGATATGAAAGAGGAAGAGCAGGATCCAATGGATCCTGGAGAAACAAGATTACTGTAAGTGATCTCAAGCATTGGGAAGAGACCTGAAATGGAGGTTTCAACTTTTAGTGGAAATCTGAATCCCAAAGAATTGATTGATTGGATCAATGACATGGAGGAATTTTTTGAGTTTGAGGAGATTGAATATCTTCACAGAGTGAGGTTTGCAAAGACAAAATTAAAAGGTCATTCTAGTTAGAAAGAGGGAGACAAGGGAAAGATAAAATTTCTAGATGGGACAAAATGGTGTCAAAATTGAAGAAACAATTTATTCCAGTTGGTTACAAATTGGAGTTGCTCAAGAAGATGTAGAGCTTGAGGCAAGTGACAAAGACAATGAAATAATACACAGAGGAATTTCACAAGGTCCTGATTTGGATAGGACATTCTAAGGAGAATAAATAGAAAGTTGCTTGTTATATTAATGGGTTGAAGCCAATCATACATGAAGAATTGGCATTGGTAAGAATGACCACCATTGAGGATGCTTATTAGTTTTCTCTAAAGGTTGAAGAATGACTAAACAAGAGGTTTGAGAAAAAACAACGAGGTGGAGGCCGTGGAGGAAAGACTAGTGGACGATCATATGGAGGTCGAAATGAAGATCAAAAGAAGGGAAAAGGCTCCAATAGCAACCACAACTAGAAAGGAGATAAAACCTACCATCCTCATGATCAGAACAATGGAGACCAAAGAGGAAGAGGAAGATCTACATGAGGACTGAGAAGAGGAGGCTTCTGTGGAACCTGTTTCCAATGTGGAGAAGAAGGACATAGAGCCTATGAGTTTCCTCAACATCAAGGAAAGAAAAATAGAAGACCTAAGGGTAATGCATGAGTTGCACATGTTGATGAAGATGTTGAGTCTTCAGATTCTGAGGATACAAAAAGAGGAGAGGTTCTTGTTACTAGAAGAGCCTTGTTGAATGAGGAGAAGGATCCAACTCAAAGGAAGAATTTATTTCGCACCAAATGTAAGTGTGAAGGTAAAGTTTGCAATGTTATTATTGATGGAGGTAGTATTGATAACCTTGTTTTAGAAGAAATGATTAGTAAGTTGTGGTTGGAGAGAAGAAGGCATTTGAACCCATATCAGATTGCTTGGTTGCAGAAGGACCATAAAGCTTTGGTAAATGAACAATGTCTGCTAAAGTTCAAGATTGGAAATTACCATGATGAGGTATTGTGTGATATTATTCCTATGGATGTTTGTCATTCGTTGTTAGGAAAACCATGGCAGTTTGATCGATAAGAAGTACATGATGGACATGCCCAAACCTATTCTTTGACAAAGGATCTAGAGTTCGTCATAAGTTGAAGCCCTTGAAAGAGGTAGAGGAAAAGGTATGCAATAATGCAAGAATTTTTTAGGTTGATGGAAGAAAGTTCCTAGAAGGTATGAAGCATGAGCATATGTGTTTTTCGTTGATCCCTAGAGTTGATAAAGAAGATACTACTAAGGTACCTAGAGAGGTTTCAGATTTGTTGAATGAATTTCAAGCTATTATTTTTGATAGCGTACCTAAAGGTTTTCCTTTTGTAAGGAAGATTAGTCATCAGATGGACCAGATTCTTGGTGTTGGCCTCCTACAATGATTTTAATAACTAAGCCTTTACATCCATGATTCATAGATTGGACATCTAACCTGAATAGTTATTTCAATCATCATGAAGGTGCATTTAACTTGTCAACCAAGGAACATGAACTTGAAATGGGCTAGAACAATATGTGCACTAGTTAGGAACTCAAAGTAGCCATTTCATTCTACAACTAAGGAACACACAATAATAAAAGTAAATTGTTTGAAAAGGAATGAGACAAATGTTCAACATCAATCAATGACTATGCTAAGCTGAAATGCATAACATGAATAAAGATCTGAGCAACAAATAGGAAACTACTCTATCTGCTTTGGCTATAGGAACAGTCACAAAATGAAATTCTAGTGGCTGTAGGAATAGTCGGTGCCAGAATTCTAACCAAGTACTAAACAACAAGTAATACTAAACTAATGCTAAATTAAGAAGACAGATTACTCACCAAGTGGCCCTCCTTGGATAAGTATCCTCTAAAACTAATGAGAACTTAGATGCTCGAACACAAAACTTTATTTTATTCACTGTGAATCATGAGTACAAAAGGGTAATGTATCTATATTATTGAAAACTGGAGAGTGCAAGTACAATATCAAATTGTACAACCTCTTGAAGAAGGAGCATCCGATCATTATTTATACTAATAGCTAAACAAGGCAGTCAACTCCATGACTAGGAGGACGCCATTTAGGGAAAACAGAGAAAATGGAGCGATGGCAGTTACACATGCATGAAATCTAGTTAAACATGCAGGTCCAAACATAGATTCAACACAACAATAATGCCCATGCATGCTCGATCATTAAAGTCCACTACAAGGCAGTTACATTTAGTTGCATGAAGAATCTTCTACCATCGGCCTCCTTTGACTTGAAGCGATTCCTTTGCTGGATGGTATGGTGCATGCCCAACTGGCGATGTCTTCCTCAACTTAGCATATTAAATCTGCATGGTAATGTCAATATGCATAATAATTGTACATCTATAACCACCTTAAGGAACATTCATTAACCACATGAAAAATCAATATAGATAATCCACATAATATGCCAAATGTCATTAAAGCTTGTAGAGATAGGATTAAGTCCAATGTCAATGGTTTGAGGGAAACATTATGAAAATTCCAACATTTAACATTAAATTCCATGACATCTACCAACAATTAAACTATAGATTCTACCCAAAATTAGACCAAAAAGTAGGCTCATCACTCCCCCCAACCTAATGTTTTGTTGGTCCTCCAATAGGGGAAGGGTTGTTCTACTTGGTCAAAGCTTTGAAATTTGGAACTGATAGTTGTCCAACATCATTGGTTGTAGTGCGTGAATCGGGATCCCAATAGAATCCTCCCAATCTGTCAAATCTGTCACATCTTTGTTTTTCTACAGCAATGTCATACTAGTAGAATCTGAAGTTTGGCACGAGCCACATGAGCATGGGTGGCTAGAAAGTTAGGGGAAGCCAAGATCATCCCTGTGTTATCCCAATCTAAATATACCTATCAATCCTTTTTAGTGCTGCAGCATAATTATGGATGGAATGAGGCTCAACCTGATTTAGCTCATCAATTAGACTATTCCATCTTTGTGATAAACATCTTCTCATAGTTTCCTCCTTTTCTACTATCTTTACCTCATATTCACTGTAAACTGCCTATATACAAGGCATAATCTTGTTGCCATAACTAGGTCAGAGAAGCATTTTGTGCCATTATCTATAAACATCCCTTGGGTTGCTTGATTCAGCCCTAACGGGCAGAGGGATATCAGAGTCCAATTGCTTATAAGCTCCATGTTGTTGTCCCCAACTAATCTCATTTTGTACCTAAGACATAAATTCCCTCAATTGGACATCCCCAACATATAATAGCAGATTCCAATCATGGTCTTGAGTTACAACATAATTATGTAAATAAAATTCACATAGCAAATTCTTCATTTCAGGGGAGGCAATCTTATAAGCATTGAAAAATCCAATAGGGGTGTCAATAGAAGGATTCAAACCTGAGGCAATCCTTGAAAAATTAAAAGAGAGATATTTCTCTTCCAAGAGCAAAGCATAGACCCTTGGAGGGGTCCTACATTCCAAAATTTGTGGTGTCCAAGCTTCCATATCATTCACCCTCTCCTTCAAGGTGGAAATTTCTACATCTTTATCTTCAATCTCCTCATCCTTCTTTTGAATTTCCTTCTTCAATTTTTTTTTTCTTTCTTCCATTCTTCCTCCCTCCTTTGTATTTCTTTCCATAAATTCAAAGTTTTCATATGTACTGTAAAATCAATAGGATTATGAATTCCTACCAGTATTTTTGTCGATGGTGGCTTCTCATATGGCACTATCTACATGGACTCGAGCTATCTAGTTATCTCTAGCTATAGGGGTACTATTTATTTTCCCACTTCTTGTTGTAGGGACTCTTGTTCTTGTTCTTGTTGTGGTTGCATGAAACCCTGCTCTAGTTTTGACTGTTGTTGTAGGACTTCTTGCTCATGCTATAGGAAATCTTGATTTTCCTCAAACTCTTCTACAATGTTAGCAAGATCGACCAGTGTTATATTTGTTGCTTTCCTAATTATGTCTTCTTCTTCGACATTCTCCTGCCCCATTGGAGCTTTAGAGTCCTCATGTGATGTCTCACCAGGCTTAGGGATTTCCGATGGAGGCCTACCAATCACAAGCCCAACTGGTCTTCATTTTCTATGAGGTCTCTCACATTTTCCTTTGGCTGCAGGATGAACAGTGTCAACCTTCCTCTTCTTAGAACTTGGCACTTTTCTTTCTACAGGTTGTGTTTTAGCTTTCCCTTTTCTCATTTTTTCTTCTCTCTGTTGTGCCCTAGTTTTCATCAAGGTTTCAAGTGGAATGTTATCATCAGAATCGAAGGAAGAAATTTCTTTTTCTGAGTGCTATGTTCCAGAAGAACTAATTTGTATGGTTTTTTCTATTGCAGGAGGATTCACACAAGAACCAACACTAGAGGTTGAAGCGCCAAGAGAGGATTTAGTTGTGCTCAATCTCTTCCTAGACCTACGAGGTTGAGGTAAAGCCCTAGGTTGCAAGTGCTTAGGTCTAATTTGATCAACATTTATAAATTTTTCCTAGGTTATTCCACATACATCATGCAAAGACTTTTCAACTAGCAATTTAATCAGACAATGGTGGGAAAAAGAATTATCCCTACCTTTTTGGGTCTCGGCTACCATGATTGAGAGAAGATTGTATAACACATTAGGCACATTCATCCTCCTTTTGTGTGTCATGTGATTCAAAAGATTAAAGTGCATAGAATGCAAATTTGATTGGCGACTCTCACAGGTGATGTATTCAATAACATAAATGGCGATCTACTTCCATGGCTCGGGAAAAGACATTCTCTTTACACCCTATTTATCAATGCTCAATGGGGGATCGTTCGGCTCTGTAAATTTGGCCCCAGCTAATCTGGTGTCTCTGGAGGTTGGGTAATTTTCACCATTAGGTGGTAACCCTATGACCTCTACAATTCTTTCCTCAGTTGCCACAACTTCTAACCCTTTTACTATGGCTTTCCCTTTAGAAAATGTTTAGGCGAATTCAAGGGCAATGCTTTCATCAAAGCTATCTAGCTTCAGGAAGTAATCTGACCATCCACAATTTCGAAGTTCTGCTAAGCATTGTGCATCCTGCAATAAAACATCATGCACCATGGGTTCGCTTCGAATTAACCCACCTCCCATTGTCTACAATCAAATAAATGCTCTGCAACTTCTTTCCTGTAATTCCCATCTAAAAATCAAGCTCACTTTCTTGCAGTACCTAATAAATTTCTAGTCCCAATATCAACTAAATTTTCTTTTCTTTGTTTCACCTTTTTACTTGCAACTCAAGATTACGACAAGGTCAATAATGGCAAGAAAAGGAGTGATAAAGGGGAATTATGATGGGAAGAAATGGTGCCTGCAGTTAATGTCACTTCACACATGCAAGTCATCCTCTCACTCAAATTTCAAATCAGCTCATTTTAAATTTTCTAACGTAGCCTAGCATAAATTGACACATGGGAAATATATTTACATCTTTTTCTTTCCCCTCCCCCCAACCTAAATTTGGACATGTGTCCACACATGTGAGATGGGAGTGGTGATTTCAGAGGGAATGGTGGCATTTTATGTAAATGTCTATACTAACGTACAATGATTAAATGAACACACTTAAAAGATGATTAAATATAGCAATTAATGTGCACATACCTGAATGTGTGGAATATTTTTTGCAAATATTGTGGAGAAAGTACCACTCACCTTTCAGGGAATAAATTGAGCAATTAATGAAAATGAAGTGGAATGAGGTGAGGTGGAATGAAGTGATGGAAGAGAGAGAAAGGTGGTGATGGATGGGTGAATGGGAAGATGGACGAAGAAATGGAATTCCACATAAGTGAAAGTCTTTATTATGAGAAGTACGTACCTTAATTATCTAGAAGGAGGGACACTAGGTCCATTTCCTTTAGCTACAGGAAGCTCGGGTGTTGAATGTTGGGTGAATTATTGCATGAACTCTTCTTTGGAAGCTCTCTTGTGATATAATCTGAGGCGATGACCATTGACAAGTAATTTGAACCTAATAGGGTCAATGGTAGTAAGTTGAACAACTCCATTAGGAAAAACCTCAGCAACTTCATATGGTCCTAGCCACCTCGTCTACAATTTTCCTGCATTGTCCTAGTATCTTGATTCATAGAGCAGGGCCCAATCTCTTGGTTGGAATTTCTTGTCCTTGATAAATTTTCCATGCCACTTGATTATCTGATTCTGTACTACTTTTGTATGTTGTAGGCCTGCTCTTCTTATCTCATCCAAAGCATTTAGCTACATGATTCTCTCTCTTTGTGCCTCAAAAATATCCATCCCCAAATATACTATAGTTCACAGAGTCTTATATTCAAATTCAACTGGCATCATAGTTGTCTTTCCATACAACAACTCAAATGGGGTGAAGCCTATAGTTGTTTTCTAGGTTGTCCTATAGGCCCAAATAGATTCTAGTAATTTGTTTTCCCAATCCTTTCTATGAATAGATCCTATTTTAGTTAGAATGTCTTCAATTTCTCTGTTGGTCACCTCAACTTGGCCATTAGCCTGTGGGTGATAATGAGTAGACTTCCTATGCCTTATGTTGTACTCATTAAATAGTTCTGCAACAAGGGTTGATGTGAATTGTGCTCCTTGATCAGTCACTATTTCTCTTGGGACTCCATATCTTGTGAAAATCTCCTCATAAAGAAATTTTCCAACCTTGTTATCTCTTGCATGCTTCATGGCCTTAACTTCTACCCACTTTGTCACATAATCAGTGCATACCAATATATAAGACTTAACATTTGATGGAGGGTCAATGGGTCCCACAAAATCCAATCCCCACTTGTCAAATGGAGTGATTACTACCTGAGGGCACACTGACATCTCATTAGATCTAGTTGGTCAGCCCATTCTTTGAAATTTATCACATTTTTGGTATACCTTCCTGCATCCTTGTGGAGTGTTGGCTAGTAATATCCTGTGTTTAAAACCTTCATTGCTATCCTCTTGGGTGCAAAGTTTCCTCCACATGGTTCATTGTGACATGCATGCAAAATTTCATATGTCTCATCTTCTCTCACACATCTCATGACATGGTCAGGTCCAGTATAAAACAAACATCCAACAATCCAAGAGAAAGGAAAAGGATTTTTTAATGAGTTCCCTTTTCTCTTTCGGAGAGAAGTGAGAAGGAACTCTACCTATGACCAAGTAATTGGCTATGTCAGCATACCAGGGTGTTTGTACACTGAGGGAGAATAGATGCTCATCAAGGAAAGAGTCATCTATAGGAAAATTGTCTTCTGATGTAGTTAACCTTGAAAGAAAATCTGCAACATTGGCCTTCCTTGGCTTATTCATAATGGTTATATCAAACTCATGCATCAATAATAACCGTCTTGTCAATCTACCTGTGATCAAAGGTTGATTCATGAGATATCTAATGGATGCATGATTAATCTGCACAAAGATTTGGTAGCCGATTATGTAATGTCTGAATTTGTTCTGTGCATAGATTACTGCCATCATTTCTTTCTCTATCACTATATAATTGAATTCAACTCCTCCTAAATTTTTGCTGACAAAGTAAATGGAATTTTCAATAACTCCTTTCTGTCCTAAGACTACTCCTATGGCATAATATGATGCATCAGTATGGATGTGGAAAGAAAGCTCCCAATTAGGCCATTTGAGTACATAAGCATGAGTCAAAGCTACCTTCAAGTCAAAAAAATGTCTTGTCACAGGCTTTAGTCCATCAAAATTCAGCATCTTTAGTGAGAAGAGTCTACAATGGTGCTTCTACCTTGCTAAAATCCTTGATGAAATGCCTATAATATCCTGCATGACCCAAAAAACTCCTAACATTCTTTTTTTTTGCAGGTGTAGGTAGATTTGTGATTACCTCATTCTTTGTAAGATCTACTTGAATTCCCTTATGGGAGATTTAGTGGCCAAGAACTACACCTTCCTGCATCATCATGAAGCACTTTTCACTGTTTAAGGAAAAGTTTTGGTCTTCACATCTTTGTAGGACCCTTAAGAGATTTTCCAATGCTTGATTGAAATCAACACCATAAGTGGTAAAGTCATGCATATAAATTTTCATGCAATCATGAGAAATGTTTGAGAATATGCTAATGACTGCCCTCTAAAAATTTGTCAGTGCATTGCATAAGCCAAATGGGAGCACTAAATAGGCATAGGTCCCCTATGGATAGGTAAATGTAGTCTTCTCTTGGTCCTTTGGTGCAGTTTGGATCTGGTTATAGCTGTTGAAACCATCTAGAAAAGAAAAGTATTGCTTTCCTACAAGTGTATCCAAAACTTGATAAATGAAGGGTAAAGGAAAGTAGTCCTTCTTGGTAGTAGCATTAAGTTCCCTATAATAAACAAAAAATTTCCATTTCCTCCTTTCTTGGGCACAATCACTAATGGAGACACCCACTGACTATCTAAAATGGGGTAAATAAATCTTGCATCTAGTAGTTTAAGCAGTTCTCCATTCACAATTTCTCTTAGTGCAGGGTTGATTCTTCTTTGTGGCTGTCTTACTGGGGTGCAATCATCTCTGATGTAAATTTTGTGTGTACAAAGTTTAGGATCCATTCCCTTCATATCATGATAATCCCATGCAAATGCATGTTGATGGGTCCTTAACAGGTTTTCCAATAACAATTGTTGTTCTTCCTTTAATTTACTATTAACATTTAGATATTTTCCTTCTGACACCTATACTTGTGTAATTAACTCTATCATGGTTACTTCATTAACACATGGTACCTTTATTTCATATGGAAACAATGTATGGGAAATGCCTATTGTTGCAGGAATTCTTTCTGTAGGAACAATGGTTGTAGGAAGAGTGGCTGCAGGAAGGATGTCTGCAGGAATAGAGGCTGCAGGAAGAGCAAGCAGAAGTGTCTTGACTAGAGTAGAAAAATGAGAAGATGGTGCCTCCTCCACTTCACAATGGTTCTAAATAATGTTATCCAATACTTCATTCTCATCTTGGAGCTGCATGAAAGAGCTTCTAGCTAGCATCATAAGTTGTGCCATAGAATTAACTTTCTTTGCCTCTTCACCAACTTGTGGCCATACAAGATTATCCTCATCATGAGATGGCTAAGCAGGTGGATAAAGAACAAAAAATTTAGTGCTCAGGCTCCCATCTGAAATGGTCATGTCACCTAACCAAAATCCAATGTATGCATCTACATTTTCCAACCATGGCCTTCCAAGAATAATGGCATACCCACCTAGTGTAGCTTTAGAAGAAATAATCATAAAGTCTGTTGGGTACTCCCAGGAGTCTAGAACTACCACAAGATCCTCCACTACACCATCAAGTTGAACAATAGAATTATCAGCAAGCTTCAGTACAATAGGAGTAGATCTCATGCTTGTGATATTTAGTTGCTATAGGATGTCTTTGGTCATTACATTTATTGCTTCCCCTAAATCAATCAGAGCATTCTTTACTTGGACCCTATTTATAACAATCACTACCATAGGATTGCCTAGGTCATTATACTTGAGGATAGTCACTTTTCCCAGCATGATTTCATCTAGCTATCCCACCACATAAACTGTATTTGGGTCCTTCTTTTTCCTACCTGGCTTCTTGAGACATGCTTCCTTGATTGCCTTGTCATAGATTGGAACATACTTTATGGTCTAAAATAGAGGTATCTAGACACATATATGCTTCAGCTGATCCAAGATATCAAAATTCATATCCTCCTCTTCTCCATTCTTCTTGGAAACTTCCAATCTCTAAGGAAATGGTGGTTCTTGTTCAGTCTGCTTGACTTGGGCTGGTTTACGACTTTTAGGTACACTGGGTTGAATGGGATTATTCAAAGGTTCCTCTTCCTCTTCCATAGGAAGCTCAGTGATAATAGGCTTGGAAGGGGCTAGTAGAGTAGTACCTAAATGCAAGTGGATATCATTTACACTCACAACATATGCAGGGAATTGATTTCAATCAACAGAGTATGTAGGTTGTTGCTGTGGTTTTTTATTTGGATTGGGTGTTTGATGAGCCAGTAGTTGAGTAGGTTTAGCTGCATTTGAGCTTGAATTAGCAGGTGGAGGCATTATAGTAGGCTATTGGGGATGAGAAGGTGGTTGCATGTAACTGGTTGTTTGGGTAGGCCATTGTTGTCCTCCTCTCCATTGATTTGTTTGCTGCCAATTTCTTGGAGGTGGTTGTCAATGCCCTTGAAATTGTTGCCAATTACCCTAAGGTTTTTGCCATGGGGGTGGAGAACTCTGATGAATGGGCCAAGCATTTGGAGGGTTACTCCAAGTTTGTGGTGGATATCCTCCATAACTTGGTGGATATGGGGGCTACCATTGGTTACCAAATGAATAGGAATTAAAATATGGCCCAACATAGGATAGTGGATCCAGTGGCATACCTTGTCTTGGAGCCTAAGGATTCCTTTGTGCAACATAGTAGACTTGGTCTTCTTCAATTTGGATTAGCTTGAAATCAAGTGGAACCTGCTTGCTTTCAAGATTATCTACCATCTTACATCTACAATCCTTCTTCTTTTGTTTATAGTGGTGGAAATACTCTAACAACATTGTCTCTACCTCCTCTTGCTTCTTCTTGGCTTGAAGTGTATCTAGTTGAGTAGTTATATTATTTATAATATCTTGCTTGAAGTCTACCAGCAAATAAGTAATCTCTATTCTTGAAACTCCACTAGTAGTTGACTTACCCATGGAAGATTGGTAAGCTCTCCCTTTCTTTGAAGCTTCCCTAGAGTAGTTCTGGCGTATTTTCTTGATATCTTCCTAAGGAACTTGGGAGATATCTCCTCCTCTCATGAGGTCCAAGGCATCAATGTAGCTATCATTGATTCCTCTCAATAAAAACAACTTTTGTGAGTCTTCATTAAGTGTATAGTGTGGAGATTTTTCAAGCAAAACAAAAACCTTGCACTATAATCTTCCAAGCTCTCATCTTCCTTTTGTTGCATCTTGAAAATTTCACCTCCTCTCATGTCACCGCCCCTGCAATATTCCTTGTATTTCTCAAGGAATTTTATTTTCATGTCTTCCCAATTTTCCACAGTATCTTTTCCTAGGCTCATGAGCCATCTTAATGTAGCCTCTTTCAAAGTGGTAAGAAATAGCTTAAGCATATGAGCATTAGTAATATAATCATAACTCTTATTGAGTATGTCAAACTCAAATAAAAAGGTATCAGGATCTTCTATGACAAGTCCATAAAACTTTGGGAGTGTTGAGGCGGGAATGTTCTTGATGTTGTTAACTTCATTCTGATGGGCAATGGGGAAAGGAAAAGTTGGTTGGTTAGGTATGTTCCTATTTGCATCACCCATGCCTACTTGATGTGGTTCCAAAGAAAAGGGGTTCTCAAGCTTATTTTGATCTTCAGAGGAGAATACAAAAGTAGTCAGATTAGGATATGCATCAGCAAAGGGGTGTGGATCTTCCTCTTCTTCTTCTGGTAGATTTTGATATTCAACTAGCTGGAATGGATTAGGATTGTTAGGAAAGAATCTCCAATAAGCATCCCTTCTCCTTCCTCTATGCATGTTGTATCACTCATTATCAGTCAACTCACACAAAGAATTGGTAAAGAATAAGGGGGGTCATTACTTCCTAAATGAGGATATACTAAGAACAACTTTAAGAAACACTACAACAAGAAAAACTACCAATGACTCCAAAAGACTCCCTAATTTGACACCATCCCCAGCAATGGAGCCAAAAATGTTGGCCAACTACAATGATTTTAATAACTAAGTCTTTATAGCCATGATTCAGAGATTGGACATCTAACCTAAATAGCTATTTCAATCATTATGAAGGTGCATTTAACTTGTCAACCCAGGGACGTGAACTTGAAATGGGTCAGCACAGTATGTGCACTAAGAACTCAAAGTAGCAATTTCATTCTACAGCTAAGGAATGCACAATATTGAAAGTAAATTGCTTGAAAATGAATGAGACAATTTTTGAACATCAATCAACGACTATGCTAAGTTGAAATGCATAACAAGAATAAATATCTGAACAAGAAACAAGAAACTACTTTGTTTTCTTTGGGTGCAAGAACAGTCACAAAATAGAATTCTAGTGGCTACAGGAACATTTGGTGCCGGACTTCTAACCAAGTAATAAACAACAAGTAATACTAAACTAATGCTAAACTAAGAAGATGGATTACTCACCAAGTGGGCCCCCTTGGATAAGTATCCTCTAAAACTAATGAGAACTCAGATGCTCAAACTCATAACTTTATTTTATTCACTGTGAATCATGAGTACAAAAGAGTAATGTATCTATATTACTGAAAACTAGAGAGTGCAAGTACAATATCAAATTATGCAACCTCCAAAAGAAGGAGCATCAGATCATTATTTATACTAACACCTAAACAAGGAAGTCAACTCCATGACTGGGAGGATGTCATTTAGGGAAAATAGAGAACATGGAGCAATGGTCGTTACACATGCATGGAATCTATTCTGACATATAGGTCAAAATGTAGATTCAGCATAGCAGTAATGCCCGTGCATGCTCAATCATTAAAGTCCACTACAAGGCGGTTACATTTAGTTGCATGAAGAATCTTCTATTGTCGGTCTCCTTTGACTTGGAGCAATTCCTTTGCTACAAATTATTGTGCATGCCATGCTAGTGGTGTCTTCCTCAACTTAGCATATTAAATCTACATGGTAATGTTAGTACGCATAATAATTGCACATCTATAACCACCTTAAGGAACATTCATTAACCACATGCCAAATCAATATAGATAATCCACATAATATGCCAAATGTCATTAAAGCTTACAGAGATAGGATTAAGTCCAATGTCAATGGTTTGACAGAAACATTATGAAAATACCGTCATTTAAAATGAATTCCATGACATCTACCAACAAATAAACTATAGGTTCTACCCAAAATTGGACCAAAAACTAGGCTCGTCACCTGGAGCTAGTTTGTCGAATAAGGCAGCTCATCATATGACTCCAGTAGAGAGTGAAGAGATGAACATAGAATTTCAAGAGTTGTTGTAGAAAGGATTGATTCGAAAGAGTTTGAGTCCATGTGTAGTACCTATAGTACTAACAACAAAGAATGATGGGGAATGGTGGATGTGCACAGATTCTAGAGCCATCAACAAGATCACCATCAAGTATAGATTTCCCTTGCCAAGGATGGATGACATTATGGATTGTTTGAGTGGAGCTGAGTACTTCACGAAGATAGATTTGAAGGGAAGATATCACCAAATCCATATCAAAGAAGGAGATGAATGGAATACAACCTTTAAAACTAAGGAGGGTTTGTACGAGTGGTTAGTCATGCCTTTTGGGCTAACCAATGCAAGAAGCACATTTATGCGTCTTATGAATGAGTTATTAAAAGAATTTTTAGGATAATTTTTTATTGTTTATTTGGATGATATTTTGATTTTTAGTAAGACATTGGAGAAGCACCTAATGCATATTCAAAAAAAAATTAAGAAGCTACAAGAGGAGAAGCTATTGATTAATTTGAAGAAATGTAGTTTTGTGAAAAGGGAGTTGGTGTATCTGGAATTTGTTGTCTCAATAGAGGATCTCAAAATAGATCCAGAGAAGATGAGAGATATCATTGAATGGCCTACCTTGAGGAGTGTTACAAAGGTAAGATCATTTCATGGTCTAAAAAGTTTTTACAGAAAGTTTATTAAGAGTTTTAGTAGTATTTGTGCACCTCTAACTAAAGCAAAGAGAGGGGATAGAAAAGAGTTTCAGTGGACTACAGGAGCAGCCAAAAGTTTTGATATGTTAAAGGAGAAAGTTACAGAGCAACCTATTTTGTCCCTTCCACCTTTCAATAAGGTCTTTTAGGTAGATTGTGATGCTAGTGGCACTACCATAGGATTTTTTTTGAGTCAAGAAGGTAAGCCTGTTGCCTATTTTAGTGAGAATTTAAATGATGCCAAGAAGAAATATTCTATCTACGATCAAGAGTTTTATGATATAGTTCATGATTTGAAGAAATGGAGACACTATTTGTTTCCAAAAGAATTATTTTTATATACTAATCACCAAGCTTTGTAGTATCTCAATAGTCAAGGAAAATTGAATCAAAGGCACTTAAAATGGGTTGAGTTTTTGCAGATTTATACTTTTGTTTTGAAGCACAGGAGTGGAAGGTAAAAAAAAGTTGTAGATGCATTAAGTAGAAGGAATTTTTTTTGATAGAGATGAATATAGAGGTTGTTGGGTTTAATGAACTCAAGAGTTTGTATCCGGAAGATCCCGAGTTTATAGAAGATTGGAAGGCTTGTTTGGAACCTATTACATTGGATAGGATGAGATGGTTGGACTTCTTAATCCAAGATGGGATGTTGTTTAGAGGAAGCCAATTTTGCATTCCAAGGAGTTCTATGAGAGAGAATCTAATCAAAGAGAAACATAGTGGAGGATTGGCTAGACATTTTGGTCGAGATAAGACCATTACTCTTGTCAATGAGAATTATTATTGGCCACAGTTACAACAAGATGTGAAGACGTTTGTAAAAAGTTATAGAGTATGTTAGATGGCAAAAGGAACAAGTCAGAATACTGGATTGTATCAACCATTACCTGTACCTAAGGCCATGGGAGGATATTAGCATGGATTTTGTTCTTGGTTTTCCAAGGACACAAAGAGGGCATGATTCCATATTTGTGGTGGTGGATAGATTTTCAAAGATGGCACATTTCATTTCGTGTCATAAGACTAGTGATGTTGTTCATGTTGCAAAGTTGTTTTTTAGAGATGTGGTGAGACTACATGGTCAACCAAAGAGTATAGATTCAGACAGAGATACCAATTTTTATGGTTATTTTTGGAGGACATTATGGAAGAAGTTAAAGACAAGTTTCAAGTTCAGTTTTGCACACCATCCATAGACTGATGGACAAACAAAGGTGGTGAATGCGAGATTGGGTAACCTACTAAGATGCTTAGTGTTGATGATGTTTTCTGCATAGCAACAACTCAGACAGAATATGGAAATCCTATCTCTCTTGAAAGGTAAACCTCTATCAACAAGCTTCAAGAGATAGCCCCGAGGTTTCTAATGTCAGGTCTTGACAATGCATAAACAACTCAGTGATAAATGTGAAAATGTTGGTAATCACAATGGGACCTTACTACAAGAAAAATATTGAATCTTCAATTTATTAGATCTAGCAATATGATGATACTTCAATCCTAAATTTAACCCAAATGATAAATAAATAACAAAATATATAAGGTTTCAAAGATATTTCTAGATTTAACACTACTCCTAAGATTAACAATGCAAATGACAAACACTCGAAATGGACCAATCCCTCCAAAACTGACTTCTACATGACCCAGATGGATCTACAATCTTCTAGAAACAGTGCAATCCTTTAAGGTGTTAAGATTTTCAGACCATGAACATTCATTCAAACAACCCTATTGCAATTGAATAGAATAAACTCTCACAATTGAACTAAGCACAATGAATATAAAGTCTAGGCTAACTTTGCAAAGCAACTAACAATCAGTTGGTTGTGAAAAGTATGGACTAGGGATTGCTGCAACACTTCAAATATGAAATCATAAACATCATTGAATCGAATCTAATCCTAAGTATCAATTTTCCTCAAAGAAATTCTAAAGATAGAATAACAAGAACCATGCAAGCTAAAAAGAGCACAAGTATGTCACCAAATCACAATGTCATTACTTGCATCAAATTGTCCACTGTAGCAACAATTCCAACTTTTTGTTACAATATTTGTTTGAGAACAACTACTTGCTAACTCTTGCTCTACTTAATTCGCTCTATACTAGCTATCTCTCTATTCGTCTATGTCTATCTCTAGCCCTTACAAATGAGGCAAAATGCCATATTTATAGAGACCCCCCAAGATATGCTGGCCTAGCTAGGGTTTTACAATAATAATTAGCCACAACAAGTCAGCCAAGAGAAATTCAAAATGAGATAAAATATGCATTAAATGCATGAACTTCATCTAGGTTGGCCTGGGATCTCCAATGCAGCTCGGACCAATGCATGCAAAATAATAGGGAAGCACAAATATAGATGTAGCCCAACATTAACTATCTTCCCCTTTGTCTTTATTTCAATCCAGCATTTCATGCACCTTCAAAAGCACCTTATCCAAGTTGGCCACAAGTGGTAAAGGCCAAACCTTAAGTCAACTCTCAATTGATGCAATATCCTCCCTTGACTGTTTCACTGATTTATCCCACTCAACCTTATATGTTAAATATTTATCAATGACAACAATGTAGGTGGCCGCGTCATCTAACTAGTGTTTAGTAACAGGATCATCACTGACTAGAGCATAAACATCATGCCACCACTTTCTAAACAAGAGGTTTGAGAAAAAAAATAACGAGGTGGAGGCCGTGAAGGAAAGACCAATGGACAGTCATATAGAGGTTAAAGGGAAGATCAAAAGAAGGGAAAAGGCTCTAGTAGTAACCAAAACCAGAAATGAGATAACACCTACCATCCTCATGATTAGAACAATGGAGACCAAAGAGGAAGAGGAAGATCTAGACGAGGACTGTGAAGAGGAGGCTTTCGTGGAACCTGTTTCCAATGTGGAGAAGAAGGACATAGATCCTATGAGTTTCCTCAACATCAAGGAAAGAAAAATAGAAGACCTAAGGGTAATGCATGAGTTGCACATGTTGATGAAGATGTTGAGTCTTCACATTCTAAGGACGCAGAAAGAGGAGAGGTTCTTGTTACTAGAAGAGCCTTGTTGAATGAGGAGAAGGAGCCAACTCAGAGGAAGAAATTGTTTTTCACCAGATGTAAGTGTAAAGGTAAAGTTTGCAATGTTATTATTGATGGAGGTAGTATTGATAACCTTGTTTCAAAATAAATGATTAGTAAGTTGTGGTTGGAGAGAAGAAGGCATTTGAACCCATACCAGATTGCTTGGTTGTAGAAGGACCATAAATCCTTGGTAAATGAACAATGTTTGGTAAAGTTCAAGATTGGAAATTACCATGATGAGGTATTGTGTGATATTATACCTATGGATGTTTTTCATTTGTTGTTAGGCAGACCATGGCAGTTTGATCAATGAGAATTACATGATGGACATGCCCACACCTATTCTTTGACAAAGGATCTAGAGTTTGTCATAAGTTGAAGCCCTTGAAAGAGGTAGAGGAAAAGGTATGCAATAATGCAAGAATTTTTTAGGTTGATGGAAGAAAGTTCCTAGAAGGTATGAAGCATGAGCATATGTGTTTTTCATTGATCCCTAGAGTTCATAAAGAAGATACTACTAAGGTACCTAGAGAAGTTTTAGATTTTTTGAATGAATTTCAAGTTATTATTTTTGATAGCGTACCTAAAGGTTTTCCTCCTATAAGGAATATTAGTCATCAGATGGACCTGATTCCTGGTGTTGGCCTCCTCCAATGATTTTAATAGCTAATCCTTTACAACCATGATTTAGAGATTGGACATCTAACCTAAATAACTATTTCAATCACCATGAAGGTGCATTTAGCTTGTCAGCCTAGGGACATGAACTTGAAATGGGCCAGAATAGTATGTGCACTAGGAACTCAAAGTAGCCATTTCATTCTACAACTAAGGAGCACACAATACTAAAAGTAAATTTCTTGAAAAGGAATGAGAAAATATTCAACATCAATCAACAACTATGCTAAGTTGAAATGGATAACATGAATAAAGATCTGAGCAACAAATGGGAAACTACTCTATTTTCTTTGGCTGTAGGAACAGTCACATAATGTAATTCTAGTGGCTGTAGGAATAGTCGGTGCCAGACTTCTAACCAAGTACTAAACAACAAGTAATACTAAACTAATGCTAAACTAAGAAGATAGATTACTCACCAAGTGGCCCCCCTTGGATAAGTATCCTCTAAAACTAATGAGAACTCAGATGCTCGAACTTAGAACTTTATTTTATTCACTATGAATCATGAGTAAAAAGAGTAATTTATCTATATTACTAAAAATTGGATTGTGCAAGTACACTATCAAATTGTGCAACATCCTAAAGAAGGAGCATCAGATCATTATTTATACTAACAGCTAAACAAGGCAGTCAACTCCATGACTAGGAGGATGCCATTTAAGGAAAATAGAGAAAATGGAGTGATGACGGTTACGCATGCATGAAATCTGGTTAAACATGTAGGTCCAAACACAAATTCAGCACAATAGTAATGCCCGTTCATGCTCGATCATTAAAGTCCACTACAAGGCAGTTACATTCAGTTGCATGAAGAATCTTCTACTATCAACCTCCTTTGACTTGGAGCGATTCCTTTGTTGGACGGTATAGTGCATGCCCAACTAGTGATGTCTTCCTCAACTTAGCATATTAAATCTGCATGGTAATGTCAGTATGCATAATAACTACACATCTATAACCACCTTAAGGAACAGTCATTAACCACATGAAAAATCAATATAGATAATCCACATAATATGCCAAATGTCATTAAAGCTTGTAGAGATAGGATTAAGTCCAATGTTAATGGTTTGAGGGAAACATTATGAAAATACCAACATTTAACATTAAATTCCATAACATCTACCAGGAATTAAACTATAGATTCTACCCAAAATTGGACCAAAAACTAGGCTCATCACTCCCCCCAACCTAACATTTTGTTGGTCCTCTAGTAGGGGAAGGGTTTTTCTTCTGCTTGGTCAAAGCTTTGAAATTTGGAACTGATAGTTGTCCAACATCAGTGGCTACAATGCGTGAATCAGGATCCCAATAGAATCCTCCCAATCTATCAAATCTGTCCCATCTCTATTTTTCTATAGCAATGTCATACTAGTAGAATCTGAAGTTTGGCACGAGCCACATGAACATGGGTGGATGGAAAGTTAGGGGAAGCCAAGATCGTCTCTGTGTTCTCCCAATCTGAATATACCTATCAATCCTTTTTAGTGCTACAGTATAATTGTGGATGGAATAAGGCTCAACCTGTTTCAACTCATCAGTTAGACTATTCCATCTTTGGGATAGACATCTTCTCAAAGTTTCCTCCTTTGCTACTGTCTTTACCTCATACTCATTGTAAACTGACTCAATCCAAGGCATAATCTTGTTGCAAAACTAGTTCTAAGAAGCATTTTCTGCCATTCTCTATAAATATCCCTTGGGTTGCTTGATTCAGCCCTAACGGGCAGAGGGATAACAAACTCCAATTGCTTATAAGCTCCATGTTGTTGTCCCCAACTAATCTCGTTTTGTACCTAAGACATAAATGCCCTCAATTGGACATCCCCAACATATAATAGTGGATTCCAATCATGGTCTTGAGTTATTGCATAATTATGTAAATAAAATTCACATAGAAAATTCTTCATTTCAGGGGAGGCAATCCTATAAGCATTGAAAAATTGAACAAGGGTTTTAATAGAAGGATTCAAACCTGAGGCAATCCCTGACAACTTAAAAGAGATATATTTCTCTTCTAGGAGTAGAGCATAGACCCTTGGAGGGGTCCTACATTCCAAAATTTGTGGTGTAAAAGTTGCCATATCATCCACCCTCTACTTCAGGGTGGAAATTTCTACATCTTTATCTTCAATCTCCTCATCCTTCTTTTGAATTTCCTTCTTCAATTTATGTTTTTCTTTTTGTCATTCTTCCTCCCTCCTTTTTATTTCTTTTCATAAATTAAAATTTTTCGTATGTACTATAAAATCAAGAGGATTATGAATTCCTACCAATCTTTTTGTTGATGGTGGCTCCTCATATGACACCATCTGCATGGACTCAAGCTGTCCAGTTATCTCTAGCTACAAGGGTATTGTTTATTTTCCCACTTCTTTCTATAGGGACTCTTGTTCTTGTTCTTGTTGTGGCTGTAGGAACCTCTACTCTAATTATTGTAGGAATTTTTGCTCATGCTACAGGAAATCTTGATTTTCCTCAAACTCTTCTACAATGTTAGAAAGATCATCTAGTATTATATTGTTGCTTTCCTAAATATGTCTTCTTCGACATTATCATGCCCCATTGGAGCTTTAGGGTCCTCGTGTGATTTCTCACCAGGATCAATTCTTTCCTATGGAGGCATACCAATCACAAGCCCAACTGGTCTTGATATTCTAGGAGGTCTCTCACATTTTCCTTTGGTTGTAGGATGAATAGTATTAGCCTTCCTCTTCTTAGAACTTGGAACCTTTCTTTCTATAGGTTGTCTTTTAGCTTTCCCTTTTCTCATTTATGCTTCTCTCTATTGTGCCCTAGTTTTCATCAAGGTTTCAAGTGGAATGTCATCATCAAAATCGAAGGAAGAACTTTCTTTTTCTGAGTGCTATTTTCCAGAAGAACTAATTTCTATGGTTTCTTCTACTGTAGGAGGATTCAGACAAGAACCAGCACCAGAGGTTGAATTTCCAAGAGGGAATTCGGCCATGCTTAATCTCCTATTAGACCTATGAGGTTGAGGTAAATCCCTAGGTTGCAAGTGCTCAGGTCTAATTTGATCAACATTTATAAAATTTTCCCAGGTCATTCCAGATACATCATGCAAAGAATTTTCAACTAGCAATTTAACTAGACAATGGTGGGAAACATAATTATCCCTACTTTTTTGGGTCTCGGCCACCATGATTGAGAGAATATTGTATAGAACATTAGGCACATTCATCCTCTTTTTGTGCCTCATGTGATTCAAAAGCTTGAAGTGCATGGAATGCAAATTTGACTGGCGACCCTCATAGGTGATGTATTCAATAACATAAATGGCTATCTACTTCCACACCTCGGGTAGAGACATTCTCTTTGCACCCTGTTTATCAATGCTCAATGGGGGATTGTTTGGCTCTATAAATTCAGCCCTAGCTGATCTGGTGTCTGTGGAGGAAAGGTAATTTTCACCATTAGTCAGTAACCCTGTGACCTTTGCAATTATTTCCTCAGTTGCCACAACTTCCAACCCTTTTACTATGGCTTTCCCTTTAGAAAATGTCTAGGAAAATTCAAGGGAAATGTTTTCATCAAAGCTATCCAGCTTCAGGAAGTAATCTGACCATCCATAGTTTCTAAGTTCTGCCAAACATTGTGCATCCTACAATAAAACATCATGCACCATGGGTTCATTTTGAATTAACCCACCTCCCATTATCTACAATCAAACAAATGCTCTACAACTTCTTTCCTATAATTCCCGTCTGAAAATCAAGCTCACTTTCTTCTAGTACCTACTAAATTTCTAGTGCCAATATCAACTAAATTTTATTTTCTTTGTTTCACCTTTTTTCTTCCAACTCAAGATTATGAAAGGTCAATTATGGAAAGAAAATGAGTGATAAAGGGGAATTATGATGGGAAGAAATGGCAGCTATAGTTAATGTCACTTCACACATGCAAGTTGTCCTCTCACTCAAATTTCAAATTAGCTCATTTTAAATTTTCTAATGTAGCCTAGCATAAATTGACACATGGGCAATATATTTACATATTTTTCTTTCCCCTTCCCCTAACCTAGATTTGGACATGTGTCCACATATGCGAGATGGAAGTGGTGATTTGAGAGGGAATGGTGGCATTTTATGTAAACATCTATACTAATGCACAATGATTAAATGAACGCACTTAAAAGATGATTAAATATAGCAATTAATGCACACATACCTGAATGTGTGGAATATTTTTTGCAAATATTGTGGAGAAAGTATCACTCACCGTTTAGGGAATAAATTGAGCAATTAATGAAAATCAAGTGGAATGAGATGAGGTGGAATGAAGTGATGGAAGAGAGAGAAAGTTGGTGATGGATGGGTGAATGGGCAGATGGACAAAAAAATGTACTTCCATGATCTGTATAGGATCTAGACTATTTGCAGTATTGAATGCTTAATTTTTACAATGATTATTCCAAGTTAATTAATACAAAATTAACTCATGGAAATAATTACAATAATTAAAATGACAAAGTGATAACAACAGAATGAAAGAAAGTGAGAGAAAAGAAAGAGAGATGCAAATAGAGTTTGATTTCAGAGTTCGCCACAATCGTGACTACGTCTACGGGTCCGCTCCAATGGAGTGAGACCGATCCAATTAATCTCCAGAAAAAGATTACAAAAGGTCTTCCACCTGTTACAAGATTTTTGTCTCCTTGGACGATAATGAATTACAAAGAAATCCTTCAACAAATGCAACAAGCTTAACTAAGCTTCAAATGCATAAGGATCAAATTCACTATCACTTGGAAATATTCTCACAACTCTCTCAAAAATTCACTTCCAGCAGTTAGCCAAAAAATTCTTCAAAAATTACTTAATCTCACGCCCCCCATTCTACCCTTTTTATACAAAAAAATTACTCAAATTGGTTCATAACCAATTGATTTTCAAAACCTCCCAATATCCCCTTTACATAGAAAATATTATTTAAAAATCCCCCCATTTACATAGGGATATCCTCCCGTTAAAATAATCCATCCAATTTTACATAAAATCTTCACGAATGGCCTCTTGTAATTTTATTCCATAATCCGTTTCAGGATTTATTAGGAGATATGAATAATTCACCTTTGAATATAAACGGGCTTGATTTTGTTAAGGATTTAATCCTTAATTATAGGGGGTGAATTGGTTGGAAATTTGTTTTTTTTCTTTAAAAAATGTTTAAGTTCCCCTTAAAAAGGGGATCTCCCAACCACATGTATTTTTAAATATTAAAGAGGTTTTATCCCATTTAAATAGGGGTAAATTTGTTTTGTTTTAAATTAAGACCCACCTACTTTTTCTCACGTAGGCCTTAAATTAAGGCTTTTAAATGGGAGGAGTGGTAGGCTTTTATATTTTATATTTTTATTTTTTGAATAAAGCCATGTCCAACAAATTTCCATACATGTAACTTCAGGAAGCCACCATGTGTCACCTCACGATTCATCCATGTAGCATGATGACGTCATGCTTACATCATCATTGTACCTTCAAGTCAACCTAGTCAACCATGAGCTTTGACCTTCCATATCTCGCACATACGAGCTCCGATTTGCGCAAAACAAACACTGTCAGAAAAGCACTTGTCGAGCTCTTCGCATTGACATCAATTTTGACCACTTTTGGTGACATCAAATTTTGACCTTTTTCTTGCCTTGGGCCCTAAGTTGACCAGTTGTTGACTGAACTTTGACCGGCAATAACTTGGGCTCCGTAGCTCTGTTTGACTCCATTCAAGTTGTGTTGGAATCAGGACATCAAGCTCTTTCCGATGATGCTAAAATTTTGAGTATTAGAGATTCTTCAATTTTTAGTGAAAATATCCATGGATCAAACCTCCCCTTGAGACCTTTTGGACCTCAAGAAATTGGCATTCTTCATTAAGTGAGGACTTGGCACTCCCCTTGTCATATATCCTCATGCATCCCAGATACTCGGCTCCACAAGCACAATGAAGCGCAACAACATTGTTGAACATAACATTATTCTATCCTTCCATAGCTTCTACATCAGTATCGTGGCCACTAACCAATAAAATTGACTAGCATCAAATTTGAACAATAATTTTGACCGAAAGGAATAATCAACAAGATATGATCCTTTACCATGAGGAACATTTTACCCAAAGGACATCAATGCTTTCAAGCATCATTTCTCATGATGTCTTTGTTGGCATCACCTGCCAACCTCGACCTTAGTTAGCTACTCAAGTTCAAAGTTTAGAACCACACATCTTGTCGGACATAAGAGTTAACTCTTTACTTGCATTAATTACCCTCTTTAACTGCCTTGTGTTTGCAAAAGAACAATCAGTCTTAATCCTGTGAGAATGTACAATATACTGAATGCCATCTTTAAACAAGTGATAATGATTATGTTCCCTGTAGAATATAGCTTTCCTGTCATATAAGTAAGGGCTACCAAGCACTATCCCACAGATATCCAGTGGAACCACACCAAATTGTACTTCATCCACAAACTTACTAGTGATTGTGAATCTCAAAGTGCATTGTTTTGTTACTTGCAACTTATCATTTTCACAAATCCAACCTAGTGGATAAGGTTTCTTATGTTGTGTAGTTTTCAATCCCAAG
Organism: Sequoia sempervirens; assembly: GCA_007258455.2. Taxonomy (NCBI): domain Eukaryota; kingdom Viridiplantae; phylum Streptophyta; class Pinopsida; order Cupressales; family Cupressaceae; genus Sequoia; species Sequoia sempervirens. The sequence goes on from VDFB02346418.1 coordinate 38,734, forward strand.
TTATTTACAACACTTTCATAAATTAAATTCACTTGAGAACCACTATCTATGAGTGCATCAATTTTAGTGTTCTTAGAAACAACCCTTAAATGAAACAACTCATTCCTCTTCACATCTTCAGAGACATCATTAACTGTAGAAGTAGAAGCACAACTAGCAATAGAAACACTAGAAATAGGAGCTTTACCTTTCACACCCATAGCTATTATCTTAGTCTCATCATCTAAATCAGAACCAAGATCCATAACAACATTCATGGCTTTCTCCTTACCTTTTTGTTTCTGATTTTGTCTTTGAGCCCACTTAGGCCTCAGTTCTGGATGCAACTTCCAACAATGATCTTCATCATGACCTTTCCTGTCACAATGAGAGCAAGAAAGCTTGTCATCCTTCTTGACAGTAGCCATCTTCTTTCCCTTCCCTGTCTCTACATTCTTAGAAGATTTCTTTACATCATTATCAAACTTATCAATAAAAGATCCTTTACCCCTTGACTCTAAGTGTGTAGCTTGTACAGACACTTCATCTAAATTACAAGGATTCAAAACCAAAATAGAATGCCTAAGGTAGGAATGCAGACCTCCTATTTACTTCAACAAAGTGTCCTGGGTGTACAAAGGAACATTCAAAGCAATAGCCATTTTCCTAAATTCATGGGTGTACTCTTGAACAGATTGACCCTTCCCTTGCCTAAACATTTTCCAGTCCATCATTAACTGTTGCATATGGCCTAGGGGATAAAACTGCTTCTTAAGAGCATTAACAAACTCTGCCCAAGTTAAACCGACTCTACCATGTTGTGAAATTTTTGCCTTAGTCTTACTCTCCACCCGAGTTAATATGCCTCCTAACTGATATCAGTGGATCCCTATCAGCATCATCTAATGGGTTTTGGACTCCCCCAACCAAACTTCAACTTCTTGAGAATCAATCATCCAATTTTTCAACGCATTGAAGTTTCACCACAATGCTTTAGTAAATCAAATTTACATCCAACTTAATTTTAGGCCTCCCACTCTTAGAAAGTTAGAAGAAATAGAATGAGAGAAGAGATGGAAGAAGGAGAAGAGGGAGGAGAAGAAGAAAAGGGGTGATCTGGTTGCTTGCCACCATCTCCATGTTGTTTTCCTTTCTTGTCTTCACGAACATCTTCCTTCGACGAACCTCCTTCACGTTCCTTCCATTCTTGTCTTTCTTGAAAAAGAATGTCCACCTTAGCCTTCATCTCAAGGAATGCTCTTCAAAATTTCTACTCACTGATTTCTTCAGGAACCTCCATCCCAGATATAGAAATCTTCGAAAAAGTTCTTCGCTTCCCGATCTCAGAATTAAAGTCTTAAACGCTACCCCTTTTGAATCCACGGATCTAGTTAGCATTCAAAAAAAAACAAATAACTGCAATGTGTCAAATTTGGCTCTAATACCATCTCCTTGATCTGTATAGGATCTAGACTATTTGCAGAATTGAAATGCTTAATTTTTACAATGATTATTCCAAGTTAATAAAATCAAAATTAACTCATGGAAATAATTACAATAATTAAAATGATGAGGCGATAATAACAGAATGAAAGAAAGTGAGAGAAAGAAAGAGAGAGATGCAAACAGAGTTTGATTACGGAGTTCGCCACAATCGTGACTACGTCTCCGGGTCTGCTCCAATGGAGTGAGACCGATCCGATTAATCTCCAGAAAATGATTACAAAAGGTCTTCCACCTGTTACAAGATTTCTGTCTCCTTGGACGATAATGAATTACAAAGAAATCCTTCAACAAATGCAACAAGCTTAACTAAGCTTCAAATGCATAAGGATCAAATTCACTATCACTTGGAAATATTCTCACAACTCTCTCAAAAAATTCACTTCCAGCAGTTAGCCAAAAAATTCTTCAAAAATTACTTAATCTCACACCCCCCCATTCTACCCTTTTTATACAAAAAAATTACTCAAATTGGTTCATAACCAATTGATTTTCAAAACCTCCCAATATCCCCTTTACAGAGAAAATATTATTTAAAAATCCCCCCTTATTTACATAGGGATATCCTCCCGTTAAAATAATCCATCCAATTTTACATAAAATCTTCACGAATGGCCTCTTGTAATTTTATTCCATAATCCGTTTCAGGATTTATTAGGAGATATGAATAATTCACCTTTGAATATAAACGGGCTTGATTTTTTTAAGGATTTAATCCTTAATTATAGGGGGTGAATTGGTTGGAAATTTGTTTTTTTTCTTTAAAAATAATGTTTAAGTTCCCCTTAAAAAGGGGATCTCCCAACCACATGTATTTTTAAATATTAAAGGGGTTTTATCCCATTTAAATAGGGGTAAATTTGTTTTGTTTTAAATTAAGACCCCACCTACTTTTTCTCACGTAGGCCTTAAATTAAGGCTTTTAAATGGGAGGAGTGGTAGGCTTTTATATTTTATATTTTTATATTTTGAATAAAGCCATGACCAACAAATTTTCGCCACATGTAACTTCAGGAAGCCACCATGTGTCACCTCATGATTCATCCATGTCAGCATGATGACGTCATGCTTACATCATCATTGTACCTTCAAGTCAACCTAGTCAACCACGAGCTTTGACCTTCCATATCTCACACATACGAGCTTTGATTTGCACAAAACAAACACCATCAAAAAGCACTTGTCGAGATCTTCGCATTGAAATCAATTTTGACCACTTTTGGTGACATCAAATTTTGACCTTTTTTCTTGCCCTGGGCCCTAAGTTGACCAGTTGTTGATTGAACTTTGACCGGAAATAACTTGGGCTCCGTAGCTCTGTTTGACTCCATTCAAGTTGTGTTGGAATCAGGACATCAATCTCTTTCTGATGGTGCTGAAATCTGGAGATTTGGAGACACTTCAATTTTCACTAAAAATATCCATCGGATCATTCCACATAAGTGAAAGTCTTTATAATGAGAAGTACGTACCTTAATTAGCTAGAAGGAGGGACACTAGGTCAATTTCCTTTAGCTACAGGAAGCTCGGGTATTGAATATTGGGTGAATTGTTGCAGGAACTCTTCTTTGGAAGCTAGCTTGTGATATAATCTAAGGCGATGACCATTGAAAAGTAATTTGAACCTAACAGGGTCAATGGTAGTAAGTTGAACAACTCCATCAGGAAAGACCTCAACAACTTCATATGGTCCTAGCCACCTTGTCTGCAATTTTCCTGCATTGTCCTGGTATCTTGATTTATAGAGTAGGACCCAATCTCTTGGTTGGAATTTCTTGTCCTTGATAAATTTGTCATGCCACTTGATTATCTAATTTTACACTACTTCTATATGTTGCAGGGATGCTCTTCTTATCTCATCCAAAGTGTTTAGCTACATGATTCTCTCTCTTTGTGCCTTAGAAATATCCATCCCCAAATCTACTGTAGTCTGTAGAGTCTTATATTCAAATTCAACTGGCATCATAGTTGTATTTCCATATAGCAACTCAAATGGGGTGAAGCCTATAGTTGTTTTTCAGGTTGTCCTATAGGCCCAAACAACTTCTAGTATTTTTTTTTCCCAATCCTTTCTATGAATATCTCCTATTTTAGTCAGAATGACTTCAATTTATCTATTGGTCACCTCAACTTGGCCATTAGCTTGTGGGTGATAAGGAGTAGAATTCCTATGCCTTATGTTGTACTCATTAACTAGTGTTGCAACAAGGGTTGATGTGAATTGTGCTCCTTGATCAGTCACTATTTCTCTTGGGATTCCATAGCTTGTGAAAATATCCTAATAAAGAAATTATGCAACCTTG